>JBBPBX010011232.1:1320-20592 GCA_038048925.1 Garcialebias charrua | reverse complement strand
ACAAAGAGCCAAGAGAAAAGCAGTTTTATAAGATAACAAATCTATCTTAACACGGCTAAGAGGCTCAAACGGAGGCTCATACAAAGCATCCAGGACTAACTGAAGGTCCCAGTCTGGGGCCAGAGTCCTGCTGGGGGTCCTTTTCCTCAGTACGCCCCTCATGAAATGTATCATGAGAGGGTGGGCACCGGGTGTTTTACCTCCCCAGCCTTCGTGGCACGCTGAGATGGCTGACAAAAACACCTTAATGGTGGAAAAGGAGCAGCCTTTTTCCAGCAGGTCTTGTAAAAAGGTGAGGAGCTGGACCAGATCACAGGAATGTAAAATAATATTCCTTTCCAAACACCATGACTCAAAAACACGCCATTTTCGAGCGTAGATAGTCTGGGTTGACTGGGCTCTCTCTTCCTGTATTGTATTTATGACATTGCTGGGGAGGCCAGAGGCCATCAGCCTGTTCCTCTAAGCGGCCAGGCTGAGAGTTGCCACAGTTCTGGACGTGGGTGAAGGAGCCGCCCGTGGGCCTGAGTCAGCAGGTCCCTGTGGGGGGACAGCTGCCATGGTGTCCCTGACAACAGTGAGATCATTTCTGGGAACCACGGTTTCTGTGGCCATCTGGAGGCTATTAGTATCAGGGAAAGAGCTCCCCTGCGTACACGTTCCAATGTCACCTGAATCCGAGGGACAGGGGGAACGCGTAATATAGCACCCCTGCTGGCCAGCTGTGTGCCAGAGCATTTGTTCCCAGTGGTGCGTCTGTTTCGTTCAGTAAAAATACAGGCCGCAGTGCGTGCTGGTTTTGCAGGTGAACGATCGACGGATGCCCGCCCTTATCGTGCCCAGATCTGGTCCACGACACGTGGGTTCAGTCTCCACTCTGAGGCTAGCAGTGGCCCTCTTGAGAGGGCGTTTGCCCCGTAGTTTAGCTCGCCCGGGATGTGTGTCGCTTTCAGTGACAATATTCGGGGGCTGCACCACGTGAGCAGCTTGTGTGTCAAGCTGAGGAGGGGTCGGGACCTTGTCCCCCTTCTCTGATGATGGACACTTTTGTCCTGTTGTCCGATTTTATCAGGACATGTTTTGTAATCAGCCCCTTTTTGTAAAAGTGCTTCATGGACAGAAAAACAGCCTTCAATTCCAAGAAGTTGATGTGGAGTCTCGTTTCCTGCTGTTTCCAGAGCCCTTGGGCATTCTGGTTTCTGCAAAATGCTCCCCAACCTCTCTTTCAAGCGTCTGTGGTGATCACCACATGAGACAGTACTCGTCTCAGCGGGACGCCTGTCGTGAACACTGAAGGATCCCTCCAGGGTTCCAGGGCTGTCATGTACTCTGGGCTGATTAGTATCTTCCCTGCCCGCCTGAGGGGGGCAGGACGCATTTGTTTGTTTAGCCATATCTACAGAGCGCGCATTTTTAATAATGCCTGAGGCACGCAGGGGATGGCTGCTGCCAGCAAACCCAGGAGGCGTTGGCAGAGCTCGAGAGACACTTTGTGGCCCAGCTGAAAGCGTGTCAGGCAGAGGCGTATGGATGAGATCCGTGCCTCTGAAAGCTGTGCTCTGTACAAAATGGTGTTGACCTGTACACCTAGAAATACGGTAATCTGTGATGGAGCCAAATAGCTTTTCTGCAGATTTATGACGAAGCCCAGAGCCTCCAGGTGAGCCATCACCATGTGTGAGTGCAGCTGGGCTTGTGCTCTGTTCTCGGCTAGGATCAACAGGTCGTCCAAATAATTCATAATTCTGACCCCTTGACCCCTGAGTGGGGTCAACGCTACGTCCAGACATTTTGTAAATGTGCGTGGTGCAGTTTTTAATCCGAAAGGGAGAGCCAGGAATTTGTAAGCTTTTCCTTCGAATGCAAAGCGGAGATATTTTCTGTGCCTCCTCCAAATGCTCACGTGGAAAAAAGCATCTTTCAGATCCACTGTGCATGTGTAATCTCCTGGTCTCACAGACTGGATTACCTGTCTCAGAGTGAGCATTTTGAACTTGTAAGTTTTTATTCTCCTGTTCAGTGCTCTGAGATCCAGAATCGGTCTCAAGCTTTGGTCCCGTTTGGGCACGAGGAAATATTTGCTGTAGTGACAGGTGTGTATATTGTGTTTTGGAACAACATTTATCACTCCTTTTTGCAGCATCGTTGATATCCCCTCTCTTAAGACGTGTGCACGGTCTGGGTTTATGTCTGACTGCAGCACCCCCGTGTACGGGGGCAGCCTCTTGTGGAACTGCAGCCAGAGGCCTTGGCACACTGTTGACATTACCCACGTGTTTGGGTGATACGCCCTCTAGGCCTGCGCGGTGAGCCTGTGAGACATGTTTATTGTGGGTTGTGTGTGCGTCGTGGGTGCGGGGGGAGAGCGGTAGTCTCCCCCCGCTTGGCCCCGGACGAGCTGACCTGTCCACCAACGGTCGCCATGAAGTCTGTCTGCTCCAGACAGACTCCAGACGCCCCGCTGAGGCTCATTGACTGACCTGACATCTTGTGTTTCACGAGGGAGGAGGGGTGATTGCCCTTTCCCTTCATCGTGACTGTTTTCATAAAAAATGGTGCAGGTTTTTTTTTAGTTTTTTTTTTTTTAGTCAAGAACCAGGGCAATTTGTGCTTTTGGTACTTTATTTTCGTGTTTCGAAGAACAAAGCGTCTTTTTTACACATAGCAGAAACATTTTGTTTTGTGTACACACGAAAGTCACCAGCTTTTTGCTGCTTTTCACACATAAAGTCGAGGTTTGAAAGTCTTGGTTACCGTATCACATGGGTGGACAAACCTTTAAAAATGTGATATGGTCCCGTTTCGTCAGGCCAACTTCTGCCTTCTGTCCCAGTTCGTCGAGGAAGTTCTCGGCGGAACTGCTTGGCGAGGAACGAACCTGTTCCTGGTCCAGGACTGGCCAGCTTGAGATGGTCCTTCTGCGGGTCTCTGCCGTTGCTCCCCGTCGTAAGCTGGTCTTTTTTGCGGGGGACGGCGTGTGGCCGAGCAGTGTCGAGGTTGTACGGGCCTGCTCCCACTGCTGTCTCTGGGGTGTGTGAAAGCTTTTCTCGGCATCCCCTCGCGCAGGGCCTCGGCCTGTTTTCGTCTTTGCTCCAGCCTGCACTGGATACGCTCCAAAGCCCCTCCGAAGAGCCCCGTCGGTTCGATCGGGTGGTGGAGGAAGGGATACCGCTGGCCCTCCGGCAGGTCCGTCAAAGTCAGCCACAGGTGGCGCTGGGCGATGACCACTTCAGCCATGCATCTCCCCTGAACGATGGCCGCAGTCCCCATCATGCGGAGGACGAAGTCAGTCGCATTACGGGCTTCCTCTAGGGTCTCTGCCACCGCCTTTTTGTTTGTCGTTACCTGGAGCTCCTACAGCTTCTCTGCCAGGTAGGCCTGCATCATGGCTGAAGCGTTCATGGCGCGGACCGCGAGGCCCTGAGCCCGGTAGCATTTTTCGAGCTGGGAGGACGAGGCGCAGCAGGCTTTGCTGGGCAGAGTTGGCTTTGCGCCTGACGTCCTGTGGGCCAAGTGAGCCGCCAGCGTGTCCTCCATCTGCGGGACGTTGGCGATTCCTGCTGCCTCCATTCCGGCGACGTCAAGGAACTGGGAGAGCGGCAGAAGCATGGGAGCCCTAGGTTCAGCCCAGGTGCGAGTGAGCGCCATCAGGAAATCCGGAAAAATTGTCATCCTGTGCCTCGTGGCCGACTGTTGTTTTGCGTAGAAATAGTTCCCTGCCAACCTCGTTACTTGTTGGCGAGGTGGGGGTTCTGGCTAGCTGATCCGCAGCATGTCCGCCGCTCTGCGACACAAGTCGAACAAGGTGGGGATTGATACATCTGTCTCTGGCTGAGCTGTCGTCGGGTTCTGGGAGAAGTCTTCTTCTTCCCCTTCATCCTCGTTCTCAGCTTCGTCGTCTGAAATCTCACCTGAGGCTGTTAGCGAGAGCTCGTCTGCTCATAACAGGCTTCTCGTGTCGTACTCGACGGTGGAGTCCCCAACGGGGGCCGTCATGTCCATACTGTCCCCCCAGTCAGCGTGGCCGCTGTCCTCCAGGTCCACAGCCTCAAGCTCCGGTGTGGGAGTGAGTGCCTCTGTGAGGTCTGGGTCCCACGCTGCCGCGGAGCCACCCATGGCCTTTACCACGATGTCCACTCGACGTTTCCTCACAGCCTCAAGTATCTGGCTGCAGTGAGGCCAGGACTCAGGGATTCCAGCGCTGTCTTAGCGTGCAACATTCCCAGGCAGACAGGACAGGCCTCGTGGGTGTCCGTCGCCGAAAGGGAGTAACCGCAGCCACTGGGACAGGCTCGGGAGCTGGGGCTCGCTGGCTTGCTGGTCTTCTTAGAATTTTTGGGTTTTTGCTTTCCCTTCTCGGGAGCCATGGCTGAAAAGAGTCAAGCTCGTTAGCAATGCTAACGTGGTATGGAGACGTCTTCTTCGTCGTGTCGCTTTCGCTGGCTAGCTCGCTAACTCGTTAGCAGGGTAGCGGTCTTACGCAGTTGGCGCCGTCGAGCGAAGCAGCTGCGAAGAGAGAAGAAAAAACCTCTAGGTTAAATAAAAGACGCTGGACTAGCTTTCACTAGTCCAGCAACACGCAGGAAATTTCTCTTTATGCTCAGTGTAGGGAGCAAGCTCACCTCCGGTCGAGCGATGTAGCTACAGAGAGTCCCACGATGTTCAGGTGTAAGCGAGGTGAAGTGCAGAAGAGAAAGTAAGATGGGCGCATGCGTCTTTAAACCAAGAGGGCGGGGCCTCTGTGGTGACGCTGACGCCCACCTGCCGTAAAGGCGTGAATATATTACTTCAGGTGAACCGCGCGGCGGCGCAATTCCCATAGCTAATGTGTTGCACCGAGTGCACTGACTGATAAGAGAACTGTGTTTACAGAACATAATTGGAGGACGTGTTCCTGAGTCCATGCAGTGATGTCCAGAACAGAATCAGAGCTGTGTTTAATGCAGCGCTGCTTGAAGATGAATGACATCCAGTCTTGACTTTCAGCCCAGAGATTTCTCTAAATTTTTAAAATCTTTGGATGATATTATGAACTGTAGATGATGAGTTATTCAAAGTCTTCCTAATTAATTATGCTGATGAACATTATTCAGAAATGTTTTGCACTGATGCAGTTTTTCTCCAGCTAACGAACCTCTACCTATCTTTACTTCTGAAAGACTCAGCCTCTCTAAAATGCTCTTTTACTACCAAGTTCTCTTACTGACCTGTTGCCAATATAAATCAATTCAATATAGAAATAGCACAATTAGAAACAACTGACATTGGCCAAAGTGCTGGACTCAAACCAATAATAAATAGTCAAAAGAAAATACCAAACACAAGAGACTTAATAGACAAAAATAAAAACAAATTAAACATGTGAGACATTAAAAAAACATTAATATTGTGCCATCAAAGTTCATGCTCAATCATCCAGGTACAAAATCCAATAATGCTCAGTCAGGTATCTGGACAGATTCTTTTTTTGGAAATATGTTTCACCCTCTATCTGGAGGGCTTCATCAGTCTGAGGAGTCCCAAGTACCGGTAAAACTGTTTTCCCCACCAAGCAGTAAACTCCTTTAGTGGACCAACCTGTTTGCTGGTGATGAGATGATTTCTGGGGACTGCCCTGTCCCCTGTCGACTCCTCCCAGGCAGGCAGCCACTGTCAAAGTGGTTCAAGACATCAAAGTTCATGCTCTCAATCATCCTGGTGCAAAATCCAATACTGTACTGGTAATTCTTAATATTATGCTGAAATGTCAGTTCTTGTGCTGTATTAAAAGCTACTGCATACAAGTGTCTTGGAAGAAGAAACTTTAAAATACAAAGATTTGAAATGGTTCTGATGTGATGGGCTGCTGGTTCCACCGTTTAGGATGGGGGCGCTTAATCCAGGTATTCAAGAACAACTGTCTGGCATGTTTTAGAAGTTTCCCTGGTCCAAAGCACCTGATTCAGTGATGGAATTACCTCTTCAAGTTCTGCAGAAGCCTGCTAATCACTCATTTATCCAAATTAAGTATGTTGGGCCAGAGAAACCTCTAAAACATGCAGGAAAGCGGCCCTTACGGACCAGGATTGGACACCCCTGGTTTAGGAGGTGCATTTGAAAACCTCAATAAAACAACCAAAACATAAAATCTAAAATGAATAATGAAGGAAGGCCAGCTGCAGGGAGATATGTTCACACTTTTTTGTTCAATTAAAAGATGAGCTTCAGCATTCTGAACTCACTTCTATACTGAGAGGTCAACTTGTCTAAAAACAACATACACAACAAAAAGGTTAAATCGTGTCATCTGGACCAGTTTCTTTAAGTAAGAAACGTTTCATCCTCAATCCAGAGGACTTTGTCAGTCCAACATACACAGTTATGGGATGTTTTAAAAGTGTGATTAACCAAATTATTGTAAAATGCCCCATTCAGCTGTTTCCTTTTCATACTTTTTACATGTACAGCCTTCGGTTGACCCTGGCACAACGTTTTTAAAGATGTTTCATGATGAAAAAATTCTAACTTGTCTTACTTTTCCCCAACAATACTACAATATTTTAGTTTCAATATGTGATATGTTTACGGGTTCATGAGATTTGCAAAAGTATTGTGTTCTGTTTTGAATGTGTGGATGTGTGTATGCAGCTTGTGATTAAAAGCAAGTTAATGGATCATAAAGCTAAAGCTTGGTAGATTTTTTTAATGTTTCTGTTTTTACAGCTCTGTAAAAATCCAACATTCACCCAAACTAATGTTTACTCGCAGCTGAACTTCATATAACTGATACGTTGCTTTAGTTTGGTGATCATGGGCAGTTTCTGTGCAGTTTTACATAACTAATTGCTAGTTATTGTGTCACTTGGCAGAAATTATAATCTGGACATGTACTGTCTGTCAGCTCTGATTAATGGCGTGTTTGTCGCTGCAGTGAGGAAAATCTTTGTGGGCTCAGAGTGCAGGAAGTTCAGCTTTAGCTCAGACATTCTGGAGACACTGTTATAAATGTCTCTATTGCTGGATAATATGCAAACGTTAAAAGATTTAGAAATTATTTTATTCCTAAAGGTTTTCTGTCTGTGCCAGATTTGTGAAAATGTCTAATAATGAAATTGTATTTCTAAGTTATTATATATATTTTTTTGTCTTCTTTTCTAGGCAGAGATTCTCAGCGTACTGAGTCACAAGAACATCATTAAGTTTTATGGAGCCGTGCTGGAATCTCCCAACTATGCTATTGTCACAGGTCAGACCACACAATGCGTTTGTAAAATTTATGTTTCCTTTCAAACATCCGCACATGAATATTAGCCCTAAATAAGTTTCTGTCACTAGATTTTTCCCTAAATTCAGATGTATTTGACGATTAAAACTACAGTAAAGTGAGGAGACTACTTGAAGGTGAAACATTGTAGGTTGGTTGTAGGGTTAGGACACACTGTCCAATCAAATACTTATGCAAGTGTGTATTAGTTTTCTTAATATATATTTAATTCTTGATATGGAGGGTGACAGGCATGTTAGCACATGCTCTGGCAGCAGAGCTGTGTTTATGTGTGTGCATGTTTTGAACGATCAGAGCCTTCTCTGAGCTCCTATGTTTGTAACGTTTGTAGCTGAGATCAGAATGTTTGGCTCAGGTTTTAATCCTGGATGTTGTTCTATGGTTAATATGAAACACTGACACACCACTCAGTAGCTCTGAACATGTCCAGCAACAATCCTCTGAGCTACAGAGTCTGTCTACTGCACGCGTATAAACAAACTAATATAAATAAAGTACAACTAGTCATTTTCAGGTGGAATTTATTCATTTATGTACAGTATAGGAGAGAAGAATCAGTGGCCTAAAGAAATGATCTCTTATAATAACAAAATTTTAAAATTTTGCTAGAGCCCAACCTATATGGTAATTTTGGTTATTTTCAAAACAGATACTGTATTGGGAGGGGAATGCTAATGCCGATAACCGATATAATAGCTGAAAATGTTTGAGCTTTATCCACCACCAATAATTTAAGTAAACACCCACCTGTTTTAACAATTAAAATTTTGAAACAGTTCCTAACATGGGTTCACATTAACCGTGTTTCCATCTATTTTCAATTCGAATTTTGAGCGAATTTTTGAAAACTCGCAAAAATCGCAGTGTTTCCATCAAGGTTTCTTGATGCGCATTTTGAAGTATCACATCAGAAAAGGTGAATGGAAACGGCACGATTCGAATTAACTTCCTCTAATTCGCAAAAAAGTTGATACGCTTGCTTGAGGTGGTTTTTGGGTTTTTCGAAACAGAGCTGATGCGCAAAATGAGAGATGGAAACAGATTTGCCGACTCAGTTCTGACGTAGCGAACATTTACGTCATGTGATTGTTCAGCTGTTTCCGCTGTCTCCCCGGATGTACCATAACGCTGCATGCATTAAGATTACATATCTTTCTCTTCGTCTCCGGACAACATGTAACATCGCTAAAACTAGTTGGCATGACAGAATAAATACAACTTACCCGATAGCAACACATACCTGAAATATTCTCTCCATTTTGCCGAGATGTGTGGTTCGGTTCCTGTTTTCAACCGCTACTTCCTGTTTACTGTAGACATGCATAACGCTGACGTCTGACATAATGACGCTTTGCGTGGCCTGGTGGATTCGCTTCAAGCCGGTTGATGGAAACACTTCTGATTTGCATTAATTTTTATTTACATTTTTGCGAATTTTCAAAAATTCGCTCAAAATTCGAATTGAAAATAGATGGAAACACAAAAAGTTTTGCGAATCAGGAGTGTTTCCATCAACTGGCTTGAAGCGAATCCACCAGGCCACGCAAAGCGGCATTACGTCAGATGTCAGCGTTACGCATGTCTACAGTAAACAGGAAGTAGCGGTTGAAAACAGGAACCGAACCACACATCTCGGCAAAATGGAGAGAATATTTCAGGAATGTGTTGCTATCGGGCAAGTTGTATTTATTCTGTCATGCCAACTAGTTTTAGCGATGTTACAGCGGAAACAGCTGATCAGTCACATGACGTGAATGTTCGCTACGTCAGAACTGAGTCGGCAAATCTGTTTCCATCTCTCGTTTTGCGCATCAGCTCTGTTTCGAAAAACCCAAAAACCACCTCAAGCGAGCGTATCAACTTTTTTGCGAATTAGAGGAAGTTAATTCGAATCATGCTGTTTCCATTCAGCTTTTCTGATGCGATACTTCAAAATGCGCATCAAGAAACCTTGATGGAAACATGGCTACTGTCTATCCTCCACTATTCATCATGAAGTTATCAAGAGTGTTACAAAACTATAAATCCAACAAAGAGACGCACTTCCCTGTTCATCGTTTCAACAGTCATATATGGTGAAAGCCCATTTAGTAATGACCGTAGCGGCATTTTACTTTTTTCTCTCTTTGTAGAGAAGTAAAGATTTCAGACAAACAATGTATTTCATATAGGATGACAAAGATAATGTTATTAGTGTCAGGGGAATTTAGGTCAAGGTTATGGATGTTTATCACTAACTAGTTAAATTAATGTTGAACCATGTGTGTGAGGTATTTTGTCTGCTCAGAGAGGAGCCCTCAGGTGCACAGAGGAGCGCCTGATAACTCCAAGAGCCTCTCCTTGTCTGTAAGGTGGACAGCCGAGGTCATCTTGACCTCTCCTCTGTCTGATAAGCGTGCATTATAAAGCACTTCCTGCCTCACTGGCAGGTGCAGATACTCACTGACGAGGCTCTAAACATGTAACCTTACCTGTGAAAGCCTGTTTTCATGACCAATCTGCCCTTGCAAGTGAAGACTGGTTAAAAATCTGCACATGTCCTCAGAATGGCTTATTTGAGTAAGCAGATAATGAAAGAATATTTATTTATCCAACAACTAGCACTGATATATTTTACAGCTACGTTATATTTATTGTTCTGGCAAAAGTTTTACAAGACAATAGCCTATTATTTATTATTATCTAAACATTAGCTTGCTAATTTGAGAGGCACGTAGCTAATGACAAATGGGTTGGAGGATTGGAGAGAATTTATTATTGTAGATTTATTTTCTTTTATAGATCAGTTCAATGCTTATGCTTTCAAATTGGCAGACTGGGGTGGTGGTTCCCCTATTTAAAAAGGGGGACCGTAGGGTGTGTTCCAACTATAGGGGGATCACACTCTTAAGCCTCCCTGGTAAGGTCTATTCAGGGGTTCTGGAGAGGAGGGTCCGTCGGATAGTCGAACCTCGGATTCAGGAGGAGCAGTGTGGTTTTCGTCCTGGTCGTGGAACACTGGACCAGCTCTACACCCTCAGCAGGGTCCTGGAGGGTGCGTGGGAGTTTGCCCAACCAGTTTACATGTGTTTTGTGGACTTGGAGAAGGCATTCGACCGCGTCCCTCGGGGGGTTCTGTGGGGGGTACTCCGGGAGTATGGGGTACCAGGCCCTTTGATAAGGGCTGTTAGGTCCCTGTACGACCGGTGTCAGAGCTTGGTCCGCATTGCCGGCAGTAAGTCAGGCTCGTTTCCGGTGAGAGTTGGACTCCGCCAAGGTTGCCCTTTGTCACCGATTCTGTTCATAACTTTTATGGACAGAATTTCTAGGCGCAGCCAAGGTGTTGAGAGGATCCGTTTTGGTGACCTTAGAATCGCTTCTCTGTTTTTTGCAGATGATGTGGTCCTACTGGCTTCATCAGTTCGTGATTTACAACTTTCACTGGAGCGGTTTGCAGCCGAGTGTGATGCGGCCGGGATGAGGATCAGTTCCTCCAAATCCGAGGCCATGGTCTTGAGCCGGAAAAGGGTAGCATGCCCTCTCCGGGTCGGGGAGGAGGTCCTGCCCCAAGTGGAGGAGTTTAAGTATCTCGGGATCTTGTTCACGAATGAGGGAAAACTGGAGCGTGAGATCGATAGGCGGATAGGTGCAGCGTCCGCAGTGAAGCGGGCGCTGTACCGGTCTGTCGTGGTGAAGAGAGAGCTGAGTCAAAAGGCAAAGCTCTCAATTTACCGATCGATCTACGTTCCCACCCTCATCTATGGTCATGAGCTTTGGGTTATGACCGAAAGAACAAGATCTCGGATACAAGCGGCTGAAATGAGTTTTCTCCGCAGGGTGGCTGGACTCTCCCTTAGAGATAGGGTGAGAAGCTCAGTCATCCGGGAGGGACTCGGAGTAGAGCCGCTGCTTCTCCACATCGAGAGGAGCCAGTTGAGGTGGCTCGGGCATCTGGTTAGGATGCCTCCTGGACGCCTCCCTGGTGAGGTGTTCCGGGCACGTCCCACCGGGAGGAGACCCAGAGGAAGACCCAGGACGCGCTGGAGGGACTATGTTTCTCGGCTGGCCTGGGAACGCCTTGGGATTCCCCCGGAGGAACTGCTCCAAGTGGCTGGGGAGAGGGAAGTCTGGGCCTCCCTACTTAGGCTGCTACCCCCGCGACCCGACCCCGGATAAGCGGAAGAAGATGGATGGATGGATGGATGGAGATCAGTTCAAATAAACTTTCTGTTCAGCAAAATATGACACAGTGTGGCTCCCTGCTTCGACTTTGATGAACATGAAAGTGAAACTTAAGTGAACGGCCGTGACTAAAAGTAGTCTTCATGCACCCTCTGCTGGATACATTATACAATTATGACTGTTTTTCAGCATTTTATGGGGGGGGGATTTGAAGTGTTTATATCGACGATGGGACAATTATCATTGATACCAATAAGTCCTCAAACGTTTACATCAGCCTAAAATATTGTCCCTACTGATACCGGTATATTGGCCAGGCTCTAATTTTTGCATTGTAGTCTAACTTTTTCTTTTTTTTTTTTCAATATTATGTATGGCCCTAATCTAATTCCCCTTTAAGTTGAATACAATACCATTCAGATTATTTTAACCCAATTCACTACCTTTAAGTTAAAAAAAAAAAAATTATAAAAAAAAAACATGTAAAACTTTAACTGATTAAAAAAGCCACCTTTGACGGAAAAAAAAAACATTCTACCACTCGGTTGTTGTTTTGTTTTGTTAGATACGTTCTCACATAATTTGTATTAAAAAAAAAAAACATTCTACCACCCAGTTGTTGTTTTGTTTTGTTAGATAAATTCTCACATAATTTTTATAAAAAACAAACATTCTACCACTCAGTTGTTGTTTTGTTTTGTTAGATAAGTTCTCACATAATTTTTATTTTAAAAAAACATTCTACCACTCAGTTGTTTTGTTTTGTTAGATAAGTTCTCACATAATTTGTATATCTGGAAGCATTATGGATGAAACTCAGAATGGATTTTTGTTTATTGTAGCATAATAACATGGTTACAGGTGTTCTATTGCTGTTCTGTCCTTCGTCATAGGATTTGCCTGTTAAATTATTTATCATATTGTGTGTTGCCTTGCAGAATATGCTAGTGGGGGGTCTCTGTATGAGTACATCTCCAGTGAGCAGAGTGAGGAGATGGACATGGAGCAGATCATGACATGGGCCATACAGATAGCCAAAGGTATGCTTGAAGAGATGGTTTTATTCAGTGATAAACCTTAATATGCAAGCAACTCAGAGGTGCTAATAAAAATAGCATATTTAAATAGTCTGATCATTAATATGCATAAAAAGAAAATGCACATTTTATATCTGCATTTGAATTTGTGGTTTGGGTGTATTCAGCCCCAACAAGCTAACCATGATACATAAACAATGAAATAGTCCTTTGAAAAGGCAAAAGTATGCAATAAAACTGCATATGAACCTTTCTGAATATTGTGGTGGAACAGGAGAAAAATATTTTTCAGGTATAGTTTTTTTGGTTAATTACACCATAAAACATGGCAGACAGTGTTAGTATTTTTGTTTTATTATGTTCTTTGTCAGCATTGCACTTAAAATCAGATTAGCATAACCACAAGCATTGTACGCGAGGCTTAGTTAAAAAAAAGTTCATGCCTTATTATTATTTTAAGATTATTCCTGTGAATAATTTATTTTTTATTTTGAAATGCAGCTCACAGAACAGAATACATTAGCAGATTCTAATTTCTAACTTGTGATCAATTAATCTGAAAGAGTTCCCTGAGCTCTACTACGATGGTCGAAGCTTAAAGAGTAAGATGATAATAAAAGCTTAGTGTGAAGCAGCACCTTGTTTATGACATTCCCGTTATCTCATTTTCTTGTAGCTTTAGAAATAGAGTTTAAGCTATATGATGCATCCCAAACTGCAGTTCTACCACAAGAGAAGCAGGACAATTGTCCAAAATTTGCCTATTCATAAAATTATTTTTTCGCTAGAGTTAAGTTTTACAAATGTCTTCTGGTTCTTCAATAAGAACCACTCAAATTAACACACTGCAGTTTTCCACTTTATTTTGACTTAGTTTATAAAGAATTACTTTTTTGTTTTTTTGTTAAGGCTGTCTCCATTTTACTTATTGTATATTTACAGTCTTAAACATAATGCCGTATATTGACACTGCAGCCATGATTTGAATAAAACACTTTCATTAACAACAAAAAAAGGTCTGAGATTTTGACACTGTATTGCTTTTTTTTTTTTTTTTTACAGGGATTCATTACCTTCATGCAGAGGCTCCAGTGAAAGTGATTCACAGAGACCTTAAGTCGAGAAATGGTAACATTATCCAAACTTCACTGTGATTTGTTCCTCTAACTTGCTTCGTGTACAAATGCACATATAAGCGCTGGTCATAATTTCATGCTGACTGGTTTCTGTATTCTTTGTTTACAGTGGTAATGACAGTCAATAAAGTGCTGAAGGTATGTAACATCAGTTTTGTGATTCATTAAAAAAACTGGATTCAACTTGTGTATTAATAATGGGTGTATGTGTATTAATATTAATTAATGGTTTGGATTTCAGATTTGTGACTTTGGAGCATCTAAGTTTCTGTCTCATACCACTCATATGACTGTGGTGGGCACTTTTCCCTGGATGGCTCCAGAAGTTATTCAGAGTTTACCTGTTTCTGAGACCTGCGACACCTACTCATATGGCGTGGTGAGTTGGAAAACGTTTCTTAGTGTTAATAATGCAACAGCAGCTATTGGCTTTTCCTTGTAGGAGTGAGAAATAGTACTAAGCACAGATAAAATAAGATAAAAGAACTAAGTAAGTAGATTTAGACTTGTATGAATTGATTACACGTACTGTACTTAAAAATACTCATGCATCCTTAATTCTCTGTGTCCAGGTCCTATGGGAAATGCTGACCCGGGAAGTTCCTTTCAAAGGTTTTGAGGGGTTGCAGGTTGCCTGGCTGGTGGTAGAAAAACAAGAGGTAACCTGCACACACACACACACACACACACACACCTTTTTGAACCCACTGCAAGCGTGTTGTTGACCCATCAGAGTTCGAGACGGCTGGAGGCACAATGCGATGCTCTCATGCTTTCCACTGTGAGCTGGTTCGGCTGAGTATTTTTAGGCCTGATGTCAATTCTGTGCTCATGTAAGGCCTGGATACACAGCAGTGGAGCTCGCCAGACTCTCCTCAGGCTGAAACCTTTACAAGCGGGGGGATGGTGGGGAGGGATAAAAAGAAAGAGAACTGCAGCAATACGAAGGTTGAATCGAGAGGTTTACAACTGGTAGGGACGACAGTAACACAAGGTCTATGTTTCAGTTACTGACCTCTGCAAATACACATACACACACAGGGGACCAGCAAACAGCCTAGAGAATATGATTCCTGCATAACTGTTGGCTAACCTCCAAATACTCTCCCTAAATAACTCACTCTGTCTCACTCTATTTCCCAGTATCCCTTATTTCCCCCTCCATTGCTACACCTCTCTTCCTGACCCTTCAGCTTGCACTCTCTCCACTCAGAGTTGCTGATATTTTAAGATTAATCCCAAGTGAGAAAAAGTTTCCATTCACTGCCCTGTGCTGGGGAGTTGTCTGGGCTCATTCAGGACTTTGATGTGGAGGAGTCGTCACAGCTTTGGCACATTTACAGCAAATAAGCACTGACCCAACAGAACTAGTCCTGAATTTATTGCCCACATCTTTAAAATCAGATTTCTTATTGTGATGTGGAGGCTGTTGCCAAGGAGAAAGAGGAAATTGTTTGTAAAAAAAGTACATTGTTCTCAGTTTGGAGATACTGTTGAACTTAATGAACCTTGAGTCTTTATCCCAAGCTCCCCTCGGATGATGAAGATCCTCCCCTGCCACCCTATAGGAAGCTCAATTTAGTTGCTTGTATCTTGAAGCTTCTTCTTTCATTCATGATCATGATCATAGGTGAGGAGTAGGCCTGTCACAATAACAAATTTTGCTGGGTGATTAACTGTCTCCTAAATTATTGTGATAAACGATATTGTTTGAGATTGACAATAATTGGTAATTATTGTTAAATTTAAGGAGAAATGTTTGTTAATTTGTTTTGCATGTACAGTAGTACCTTTTTTCAACCACTGGATGGCAATATAAGACTGAACCCAAAGATGGATAGTGAGGGAGTGAGCAGCGTGTCTATAAGAAAAATGGGAGGGAGGCCCCTTGTCGTGACGTGGGCTGTCTCTCTTTGGTTCGCAGAATGGTGGATGCTCAGTGTGGTTTGAGCTCTTTAGCATAGCATTTTTCACACAAAGCTTTCAATTAAAATAATCAGTAAACAAGTTCTCAGCTTCTTTTTGCAGAAAAAACAACAACTTTTTAACACTAAGGCACAGGTTTCAACTGTGATTTTGGAGCTTCATCAAGACAGAGTTTTTTTTCTCTGATGTCGGCCTGTTAGCTTAGCTTGTAGCATAACTTCACAGCTTAGCTGCTTTTAACGATACAAAAACGTGATTTTGGACGGTTAAAATGGATTTAAAAGAGAAAGGGAGGGGTCAGTGAGGAGCACCAGAGTTGAACCTTTTGTCATCCAGTGTCTTCAGTAGAAAGAGAGAGACACGAATAAACGATAAAGTTGATAAATGAAAATGTTGATAATTTTCATTTATCATGCAATTAATTGATTGATTGTTTATTGTGACAGGCCTAGGAGTGTGTACCGTAGATGGACCAGTAAATTGAGTGCTTTGCCTTTCGACTTGGCTCCTGCATCATGACCCACTGGAGCTTCATTGTTGCAGAAAAGGCCTCAATATGTCAAATATTCTCCATCCTGCCATCACTCATGAACAAGATTCTCATGTCCTCAAACTCCTCTACTTTCATTCAACCTTTAATAATAATAATAATAATAATGAATTTAATTTATAATGCACTTTTCATTAACAAAACGATAAAAAACTTTTCATTAACAAAACGATAAAAAAGAGATTGTGGACTTCAGAAGGAACAAACACACCCACACCCCACTGTATATAGGTGGATCTGCGGTGGAGGTGGTCTCCAGCTACAAGTACCTGGGTGTACACTTGAATGATAACCTCAGCTGGAGCAACAACACCACCAGCCTGATCAAGAAAGGACATCAAAGACTCTACTTCCTCAGACGGCTGAGACGAGCTGGTCTGAGAAGCTCAGTCCTCACCTCGTTCTACAGGTGTGCAGTGGAGAGCGTCCTGTGCTCCAGCATCAACGTGTGGCATGGAGGCTGCACAGTTGCAGAGAGGAAAGCTCTACAGAGAGTGGTGAAGGCTGCACAGAAGTCTGTGGGAGTCAGTCTCCCCACCATCACAGACATTTACACCTCCAGATGCAGAAAAAGAGCCACCTGCATCATGAAAGACCTCACTCACCCAGCACACTCACTCTTTGCACCACTCCCCTCGGGACGGAGGTTGAGGAGCATCAAATGTAGAACCACTAGACTGAGGAACAGCTTCTACCCTGAGGCTGTCAGACTCATGAATAAATAAATAATAAGAATAAACACTGCAAAATGTCACATCATGTTGATACTGATCTGTTTCTTGTTGCTGCGTTCATCTGTGACCATCTGCTCATAATGACTCATGTTCGTGCTGCTGTTTATAATGATGTTTTTCTACTACATTAGGGCTTAGTGTATTACTAGCTGATGTCTCTCTTAGTTAATCCTAGATGTTATTATTGTTTTTCTCTTGCATTTGTTGTTGGATGTAACTGGGACCCTGTGTACATAATCTCGTTTTCAACACATGTACTACATGCGGTGCAAATGACAATAAATTCTCTCTGACTCTCTCTGACTCTGAAAAATGTCAAAGTGCTACAAAGCGCAACAAAATCAAAGATCAAATAAAAACAAGTGATAAAATCAAGTAAAATCAATAATATCAACTAAGATCAAAGATAAAATCATGTGGAGGCAGAGTAGGCTCGCATAAAAAGAAAGGCCTTTAAGCCGTTTTTAAAGTCAACCAGTGACTGTGGAGCTCTCAGGTAGTCAGGGAAGGAGTTCCATAGGCGGGGGACAGCCACACAGAATGCCCGGTCTCCCATGGTCCTTAATTTGGTTCGACGAATGTGAAGGAGATTACTGTTCTGTGATCGTAGAGACCGGGTGGATGAATATGGTGCAAGAATGTCCTTTAGATAGTCAGGTGAAGTTCCGTGTAAGCATTGGTGTGTAATGAGAGCAGTTTTGTACTGAATTCTGTAGGTGACAGGAAGCCAATGGAGGTTATGGAGAATGGGTGTAATATGTTTATATTTAAACAGATAAGTCATATTCAGCCTCGAAGACTCATTTACAAGTGAGATCTGTTAGACAGACAATAAAAGTGACAATAAAAGTGGTGAAAAATAACGCATAGCACATAAAACATAGCAGCCTAGCAGCTGACTTGGAACTGGTGCGGACCAGGGGAATCCGACTGTTTAATTAAAACAAAGCGTCGCGAAGGCCCGCCGCGGTGGGTGTTGACGCGATGCGATTTCTGCCCAGTGCTCTGAATGCCAAAGTGAAGAAATTCAATGAAGCGCGGGTAAACGGCGGGAGTAACTATGAGTAACTTGAGACAAATACTCACTCTGACTCTGGAGGGAGCGTTCCACTTTTAACCAGTTAAGACTCACTTCCCGGCAGCTTCACACTCTGCTATGATCCATCCCAGTGCACGCTGAAAGAACAAAGGAACAGAATAGACTTTCCTAGCCATCCAGCAACCCATAGCACCCATTACAGAATGCCTTGGGGAACACAGTTGTAAGCCTTCTCTAAATCCACAAAACACATAGTCAAACTCCCATGACCCCATTAGCAATTCTGCAAGGATCCACTATTCCCTGAGCCAATAAGAAACCCACATCACATCTCCTGGATCTGAGGTTGGATTTTCAGCTTCCCTTCAACACCCAGGAGCAAACTTCTCAGAAAATAATCTGATAGATTTCTGTCAAGAGTGTTGGAGTTGCAGTAAGAACTTTAAAGGAACCAGAGGAGATGGCCAGAGGTCTTAATGCTGTAAAGTAGTGAATCTGAATGACTTCAAGTTGGTTTAATACATTAGTACAGTTCTCTAAAACACCACCGAAAACTAAACAAGTATTTTTAGACTTTAAGTTATTTTGGTTTGTTTTCTACTGTAAATTAAATCCTGCCCAATCCCTCCCTCAAAGTCCTACGGTTGCAGATTAAACACGGTTTGTTATTGAATTATTATTGCCACTTAGCAAATAACACCGAGCTAATGTGCTAAGATGAGATGACAACCTTGGCAAACATACCTGCTGCACATTAACGTGCTTGGATTGTCACCATCATGTTGTTATCCTCCATAATCAGATGGTGTGCAGTTTCATAGAGACTGTAGCAAAGCTGTTGAGTCTTATTCTTGTTTTGGCTCATACCGTTGCTTATTTAGAAACACGTATTTCTAGTTAAAGATGGTTTGAAAACTAAAATTGTGTCTGTTTGTGTTTTCAGAGGCTAACCATTCCTACCAGCTGTCCTGCAAGTTTTGCAGAGTTGATGAGGAAATGTTGGCAAGCAGAGCCAAAGGTGAGACCAACCGGATGGGAGATGAATATCTAATCAAATGTTTTGTACGGCTCATAGGATTACTTACTCATAACAAGAAAAATTAAATGCTTTTATATTCTGTTTGAAACTATCTATAGGAACGACCACAATTTAAGCAGGTGCTGTTGACCTTGGAGGCTATGGCCAACGACAGCAGGCTGCCAGATCAGTGCAACTCTTTCCTTCATCACAAGGACCAGTGGAGGTAAAAAAAACAAAACAAATATGGCAACGGTCAAATCACAGATGCAGACATTCAAAACAAAGCACAAACTCACAACTCTGTGACTCTGAAACTCAGGAGAGGATCTGAACGTGTGACCCTGCACTCAGCTTCAGTCTATATTAAGCTCTCTGGAAAGTGTCCATGGAAGAGATTCCTCTAC
>JBBPBX010011231.1:6377-56354 GCA_038048925.1 Garcialebias charrua | reverse complement strand
GGTACCTATCAGCTGCTTCCGGGGTCCCACAAGCCAAAAAGGCCCAATAGGACTCCTTCTTCAGCCTGACAGCATCCCTCACTGCCGGTGTCCACCACCGGGTTCGAGGGTTGCCACCTCGACAGGCACCAACAACCTTGCGGCCACAGCTCCGATAAGCTGCCTCGACAATAGAGGCGCGGAACACGGCCCACTCGGACTCCATGTCCCCCGCCTCCCTCGGAACGTGTTCAAAGCTCTCCCGGAGGTGGGAGTTAAAGCTCCGTCTTACGGGAGACTCTGCCAGACGTTCCCAGCAGACCCTCACGATACGTTTGGGTCTGCCAGGTCTGACCGGCATCCTCCCCCACCATCGGAGCCAACTCACCACCAGGTAGTGGTCAGTAGACAGCTCCGCCCCTCTCCTCACCCGAGTGTCCAAGACATGCGGCCGCAGATCAGATGAGACGACAACAAAGTCGATCATCGAACTGCGACCTAGGGTGTCCTGGTGCCAAGAGCACATATGGACACCCTTATGCTTAAACATGGTGTTCGTTATGGACAATCCATGACGAGCACAGAAGTCCAATAACAGAACACCACTCTGGTTCAGATCAGGGGGGCCGTTCCTCCCAACCACACCCCTCCAGGTCTCACTGTCATTGCCCACGTGAGCGTTGAAGTCCCCCAGTAGAACAAGGGAGTCCCCAGGAGGCGCACTCTCCAATACCCCCTCCAAGGACTCCAAAAAGGGTGGGTAGTCTGAGCTGCCGTTTGGTGCATAGGCACAAACAACAGTCAGAGCCCGTCCCCCCACACGTAGGCGAAGGGAGGCTACCCTCTCGTTCACCGGGGTGAACCCCAACGTACAGGCACCAAGATGGGGGGCAACCAGTATGCCCACTCCTGCTCGGCGCCTCTCACCAGGGGCAACTCCAGAGTGGAAGAGTGTCCAACCCCTCTCAAGGAAACTGGTTCCAGAGCCAGAGCCATGCGTTGAGGTGAGTCCGACTATTTCTAGTCGGAACCTCTCAACCTCACACACTAGCTCAGGCTCCTTCCCCACCAGAGAGGTGACATTCCATGTCCCAATGGCCAGCTTCTGTAGCCGAGGATCAGACCGCCAGGGTCCCCGCCCTCGGCCGCCACCCATCTCACATTGCACCCGACCCCTTTGGCCCCTCCCACAGGTGGTGAGCCCATGGGAAGGGGGACCCACGTCTCCTCTTCGGGCTGTGCCCGGCCGAGCTCCATGGGTAAAAGCCCGGCCACCAGGCGCTCGCCAGCGTGCCCCACCTCCGGGCCTGGCTCCAGAGTGGGGCCCCGGTGACCCGCGTCCGGGCGAGGGAAAACTTAGTCCATTAATTGTACTCATCATAGGGGTTTTTGGGCTGCGCTTTGTCTGATCCCTCACCTAGGACCTGTCTGCCTTGGGTGACCCTTCTAGGGGCATGAAGCCCCTGACAGCATAGCTCCTAGGATCATTGAGACACTCAAACCCCTCCACCACGGTAAGGTGGCAGCCCAGGGAGGGATGAAGTACAACACGAAAAACATAAAAAACATTGCAGATCATAAGTAAAACGATCAAATATAAATCAGCTGGCATTGAAAGCAATGGAGTACTAGTGATACAAGCGGCTGAAATGAGTTTTCTCCGCAGGGTGGCTGGACTCTCCCTTAGAGATAGGGTGAGAAGCTCAGTCATCCGGGAGGGACTCGGAGTAGAGCCGCTGCTTCTCCACATCGAGAGGAGCCAGTTGAGGTGGCTCGGGCATCTGGTTAGGATGCCTCCTGGACGCCTCCCTGGTGAGGTGTTCCGGGCACGTCCCACCGGGAGGAGACCCAGAGGAAGACCCAGGACGCGCTGGAGGGACTATGTTTCTCGGCTGGCCTGGGAACGCCTTGGGATTCCCCCGGAGGAGCTGCTCCAAGTGGCTGGGGAGAGGGAAGTCTGGGCCTCCCTACTTAGGCTGCTACCCCCGCGACCCGACCCCGGATAAGCGGAAGAAGATGGATGGATGGATGGATGGAGTAGTAGTGAGTTTTTAACCGGGATTTGAAAACTGAGAGGGAGGGGGCCTGTTTGATGAGCAGCGGTAACTCGTTCCAGAGTCTTGGGCCTGCTACAGAGAACGCCCTGTCACCCCTGCGCTTAAGGCGAGTTTCTGGAACTCTTAAGAGTACCCGGTCCTCTGACCTCAAAGCACGTGGAGGGACATATGGGTGTATCAGATCCGAGAGATAGGCGGGGGCGAGACTGTTCAGCGATTTGTAGACATACATGAGAATTTTGAATTGGATTCGAAGATGAACCGGTAGCCAGTGCAGGGAGGCCAAGACTGGTGTAATGTACTCTCTTTTGCATGTGCTGGTTAAAAATAGGGCAGCTGCGTTCTGAACCAGATATAGTGGGAATAGCCAATGTGCCTCAAATTGAGGACACGCTGGCGTCTCATCTGGCTCCCAAGTCATCCGGGAAAAAACCAACTCTCCCTAGCAAAGCCTGTCGAGCTTCGGCTTCTCTGCTCGAGAAATGTTACAGGGCTCAGGGCCTCGCGGTGCGCGCAATTAACGCGTCCGCAATGATGCAAGCGTACCTGGCTGAAAAACTACTAACTTGTACAGGTAACGTCAGACAAGCAAGCTGCCGCGGAGCTGCTAGATGAAGCCTGCAGGGCAACAGACTTTGTGCTCCGCATGATGGGGACAGCAGCTGTTGCACAAGGCAGAGGAATGGCGAAGGTGGTCATCGCAATACGCCATCTGTGGATGACCCTAACTGACCTCCCGGAGGGACAGAAAATTCCTTTTCTCCACCATTCGATAGAACCGACGGGACTTTTTGGAAAAGCGCTGGATCGAATTCAGACCAGGCTGGACCAGAGGCGCAAACAGGCTGAAGCTCTCCGGGTGGGCATCCCCAGGAGAGCCCCCCCCCCCAGGGAGTCAGCTGGGAGCAGAGCACCGCAGCCTCGACACCACTCAGCCACACGTGCCCCACCGCAAAAGCGGCCGGCGTACGAGGTCGAGCACCGGCAGAGACCACCGCCGGGCCCACCTCGGACCGAACATGCCTGGAGTAAGAACAGACTTGTCCCCCGCCAGATGGACCAGTACAGAACCTCCTCGGCGAATCGGGACACCAAGCAGAAGCGTGCCTGAAGAACCAGGACCGCTTCTTAACTTTACACAATCACCCGCCCATGCAGTACGGGAAATGATCTTTTCACGTCCAGACTTTGTTTGTAGCACGGTACAAAAAGCTGGTGACTTTGTTCTAGATACAAATCATGTTCTTTCTGTTGTGAGTGACATAAAGTCAAATATGTCGTTACACATAAGCACGAATAAAGCTAAAAAAACAGCCCCTCTCTGTTTTCTTGACTCACAGAAAACACAAAAAAACAACAACAACAAACACAGTAACATCAGCAGAACAGTCCCCTCCGTTCTTCCAGCCGATATAAAGGGTGAGGGCCATCTTCCCCCCCTCCCTCACGGCTCACGGGGTGTTAGCCTAATTGATAAACCCCAGCAGGGTGCCTCTGTTCTGTCTGCAACAGACAGGCCCAGAGGCGCCTGCAAGCAGGCCCATCACTTCTCACAGAGACAGGTGAGGGGGGTCACGTGCTACGGTCCCCGCTCCGTTCTAAACCACGGGGCCGGCAATACACAAATCAAACAAACCCGTGACATGTCCGTGCTCCAAGGGTGCGCCAACAGAATCTGACGACCCACCTTCCTGGCCACCTATTCATCGGACGCCAGTAAGGGGTGGGGGGCCATGGCAGAAGCCCGCAGGCCAACTCAGTATCACACGTTCACAAAGGCAGTTGTGATGAAACTACAGCGTGCGTAAACATAAAGTCTGCTCAACACAAAGGACCATCTCCACATTATCATGCTGAAGCGGTCCCCTTATTCTCAATGGGCGACACGCCATGCTAAAACAGTGATCCTGCAGCGTGTGACCGCGCTCACTGTGCTGACCCAACTAGGAAACGGGCTGGAGTCAGGAGATCTGCTCGTTTACAAAACTTGCAACCCCTCCGATCCATGACCCCCAACAAAAAGAGGAAAAACAGACATTCTGTTCAGCTTTTGTCTAATGATGACAGCAGATTGCCTCTGCCTACAAACACTCCCGATCAGAGTAGTATGGAGATACATCTGCAGAAAGGCCCTCTCCCTAATGTGGTTGACCTTCAAGGGACCACAGAAATTAGGGCCCTTGAGGGAGAGCTGGTTCCACCACCGGCTCCTCTCCAGGGATCCTCCACGTCACCGGAAGGAACAGTTTCGCCACTTAGGCTGAGAACTGTGGCAAATTTCAGCTTGGTGGCGAAGAGGAACAAGCTGATGGCCTCAGGCCTGCCAGAGAACGTGGTAAAAACCATTCAAAACGCACGAGCTGTGTCAACACAGTCTCTATACACCCGAAAATGGCATATTTTTGAAGCTTGTTGCACAGAAAGAAATATTATTTCTTATTCATGCAACTTGGCCCAGCTCCTCACCTTTCTTCAGGACTTGTTGGAAAAGGTCGCTATTTTTCAATGTTTAAGATACCATACCATACCATACCATTTTATTTATAAAGCACTTTAAACAGGAACAAGTCCACACCAAAGTGCTGGACAAACAAACACGCAACAGGCAACACAGACAATGAAGTACAACACGAAAAACATAAAAACATTGCAGATCATAAATCAAACGATCCAATACAAATCAGCTGGCATTGAAAGCAATGGAGTAGTAGTGAGTTTTTAACCGGGATTTGAAAACCGAGAGGGAGGGGGCCTGTTTGATGAGCAGCGGTAACTCGTTCCAGAGTCTTGGGCCTGCTACAGAGAACGCCCTGTCACCCCTGCGCTTAAGGCGAGTTTCTGGAACTATTAAGAGTACCTGATCCTCTGACCTCAAAGCACGTGGAGGGACATATGGGTGTATCAGATCCGAGAGATAGGCGGGGGCGAGACTGTTCAGCGATTTGTAGACATACATGAGAATTTTGAATTGGATTCGAAGATGAACCGGTAGCCAGTGAAGGGAGGCCAAGACTGGTGTAATGTGCTCTCTTTTGCGTGTGCTGGTTAAAAATCGGGCAGCTGCGTTCTGAACCAGTTGTAATCGTGCAATGGTGGCTTGACTGACGCCAAACAGAAGTGAATTGCAGTAATCAAGCCTAGATGTAATGAATGCGTGAATCACTGTCTCCAGGTGCTTTTTGGATAATATGGGCTTCAGCTTAGACAGACGCCTCAGCTGGAAAAAACAGGATTTGACGATCATGTTTACATGACTGTTGAGTTTCATGGAAGGATCCATTATCACTCCCAGATTTTTGACTTTTTGTTTTTCGGATAGGGGTAGAGCAGACAGGTCAATGCAGTGGTTTGAGGTTGTGTCATTGGGAAGGAACAATATGGCTTCAGACTTCTTATCATTGAAGCTTAAGAAATTTAAAGCCATCCAGTCCCTGATGTCAGCCAGGCAGTCGAGCAGAGGTTGAATAGAGCCTGTACCATTTTGTCTTAGGGGGAAGTAGATTTGACAGTCATCAGCGTAGAAGTGGAAAGGTATATTGTGTTTCCGGAAAATAGCACCGAGTGGCAGCAGGTATAAGGAGAACAAGAGAGGACCCAGGATGGACCCCTGCGGAACCCCCCATTTAAGAGCCGCCACTGCAGAAGTAAAATCATTGATGGACACACAAAAAGACCTGTCAGAGAGGTAGGATCTGAACCAGTTTAGGGCTGATCCTGAGATGCCCACCCACTGCTCCAACCTAGCAATGAGGATCTCATGGTCGATGGTGTCAAAAGCGGATGTGAGGTCCAATAGGACAAGCAGCACAGAGTCACCAGTATCTGTGGATAGAAAGATGTCGTTAAAAACCTTCAGTAGGGCAGTCTCAGTGCTGTGGAGGGATTTGAAGCCAGACTGGAATAGCTCGGGGATAGCGTGATCCTCCAGGAAGCACTTTAGTTGGGACTCAACTATTTTCTCTAGAAGTTTAGAAACAAAGATGTTCCTATCAGCAATTTCAGCTTGTCACGAGGGCTGGGGGAGCAGGACGCCTGGCGCGCACCCGCTCATAATAAGATTTATGAAGGGCGTGCTAAGGAAGAGACCTCCCAGCAGGATCTTGATCCCTGGATGGGATCTTAGTATGGTCTTGGGGTCTCTATGTGACCCCCCATTCGAACCACTGAGTGACATTAAGATAGATTTATTATCTTATAAGACCGTTCTTCTTCTGGCTCTTTGCTCGGCAAAACGTGTGGGTCACCTCCACGCTTTGTCCGTACATCCAATGTGTACCAGGTTCGCCCCTGATGGGTCAAAGGTCACCCTAAGGCCTAATCCTGCATATATGGGCAGCACGGTGGCACAACTGGTAGAGCTGCTGCCTCTCAGCGAGCAGGTCCCCGGTTCAAATCCCGGTCCGGGGGACCTTTCTGGGTGGAGTTTGCATGTCCTCTCCGTGCATGCGTGGGTTTTCTCCGGGTGCTCCAGTTTCTTCCCACAGTCCAAAAAACATGCATGTTAGGCTGATCGGGGCGGCCGTGGCGTAGTGGTAATGGCAGTCGTCCCCCGATCGGAAGGTTGGCGGTTCGAATCCCGGTTCCCCACACCATGTGTCGTTGTGTCCTTGGGCAAGACACTTAACCCTGAGTTGCTCCCGGTAGGACTGGAAAGCACCTTGCATGGTAGTCTGCCGCTACCGGTGTATGAATGTGTGTAGCATTCAATGTGTGTAGCGCTTTGAGATTTTCAGCAAAATTATTATTATTGGTAACTCTAAATTGACCCTGGGTGTGAGTGAGACAGGTCCCTCTTGTAAATGAGTCCCCGTGGCTCAACGAGGCTAACCTATATAAATAAAGGTTGAATGAATGAAATATCCCCAAGGTTTTTACTTTAAACCCCAGAAGTCTGGACTTTGATCTCTCTTCTTTTCCACCTGCTCTTATCCTCACTCAGGAACAGGAAAGGCTGAAGGCTCTCTGCCCCGTGAGAGCTTTAAGCACTTACATGCAGAGAACAGCCGAATAAAGAAAAACTAATCAACTCTCTGTGTGCTTTGCTGCACCAGCTACAGGAAAGGCCCTATCAAAACAGCGCCTCTCACACTGGGTGACTGAGGCCATAAAAAGGGCGTACAGTAGCAAAGGTCAACAGGTGCCCTCTGGAGTGCGTGCCCACTCCACTCGGGGCTTGGCCACCTCGTGGTCACTGTTCAAGGGTGTACCAGTTGCAGACATCTGTGCTGCTGCGAACTGGAGCTCAATGAACACGTTTGCAAAGCATTACAGTTTGGATGTTACTGCGTGTGATGTCACTCAGGCTGTCCTTTCTAACACACAGTAGAAAGCGGCCTTGGGATGCCTTTTGAATAAAGGCGGACGTTCACACTAGGATGCATTTTACTGAGCATTTCAAGGGCGTGAATGGATTACGTTCCCATAGCATTTATGTTGCACCGAGTGACATGACTGATAAAGGGAACTGAAAGTTATGCACCATAACTCATGTTCCCTGAAGGAAGGGAACGAGGTGCAACATACCTGGCCCTTTCAATGCTGAAAGCTCGGTGAAGTGCATTTTGGAGATCGATGGATGGGCGTCAGCGGCTTAAGTACCCAGAGGGCGGGGCCTCTGGCGCGACGCTGACGCCCCTGCCGTAAAGGCGTGATTGTATTCATTCAGGTAACTGTGCGGAGCGCAATTTCCCATAGCATTTATGTTGCACCTCGTTCCCTTCCTTCAGGGAACATGAGT
The DNA here is from genome assembly GCA_038048925.1 of Garcialebias charrua. Classification (NCBI taxonomy): domain Eukaryota; kingdom Metazoa; phylum Chordata; class Actinopteri; order Cyprinodontiformes; family Rivulidae; genus Garcialebias; species Garcialebias charrua. The sequence continues at coordinate 48,581 of JBBPBX010011231.1, read as the reverse complement.
TATGGTGCATAACTTTCAGTTCCCCACTTCAAATAGGGGGACTGGAGGGTGTGCTCCAATTACAAGGGCATCACTCTCCTCAGCCTCCCTGGTAAGGTCTATTCAAGGGTTCTGGTGAAAAGAGTCAGATCGTTGGTTGAACCTCAGGTCCAGTTCAGTGGCCTCAGGATTCATCTCTGCTCCTTGTAGATGATATGGTCCTGTTGGCGTCATCATGCCGTGATCTTCAGCTCTAACTGGAGCGGTTCACAGCTGAGTGTAAAGCAGCTGGGATGAGAACCAGCACCTCCAGATCTGGTCCTCAGTCAGGGGGTGAACTGTTCTTCTCAGGTGTCTGTAGAAAGAGATGTCTGGGCCTCCCTGCTCAAGATGCTGCCCCCAAGACCTGAGTCCAGAACTGGATGGATGGATGGATGGATGGATGCATGCATGCATGGATGGATGGATCCATCCTGCACAGACATCAGCATCTAGAAGAACTCTTTAATGAAACCAGTTTGATTAGTTATAACATTTAATTTCCCTCTGGGATTAATGAAGTATTTTTGAATTGAACTGAATTGAATGGATGGATGGATTTTAATTCAGTTTAATTCAAAAATACTTTATTAATCCCAGAGGGAAATTAAATGTTGTTGTAACTCATCATACTGGATTCATTAAAGAGTTGTTCTAGATGAAAAAAGAGGAATTAAAGTTTTCAAAAGTAATATCTCTGAATGAAAGTATCAGCTATTCCAACGTGCAGCCACATAGAGCAGCGCAATTCTAGAATTTATTGATGTAAACTTTACTGTTATTTTATTGTCTTATCACAGAGATTTTATCAGTTTGACCTTTAGACTCTGTTTTATAAAATTACTCTTTGAACTTTGGATCAGGTCATTTCTGAACTGATGAAGACAATAAATCAGTTTTATTCTGAATTAAATAATATAATAAACTCAACAACAGGATTTTACTCAGTTTTTATTAGTTTCTAAATTAAACAACGTATGACCCTCATCACTGGGAGAGAGGATGAATGTTTTCCTGACCCTGACCTGCTCTGGTTTATGAAGCAGCAAACTGCTCAACTTTTCTTTTTCTCTCCACAAAATAAATATTTCAAACTGTCATTAAACAACACGAGCTCCGAGGGTCAGACAGCGTTTGTTGTGAAACTTATAAAGACAGGTTTGTTTTTAAACTATCATCCAAACTGCTGCGGTGCACGGACTCTGTTCAACGTGCACACCTCACTTTCAGATGAAAAACAAAATATGAAACTGCAAAAACTTCACAAACTTTCAGTGAATGTGTCTTAAAGCAATTTATATTTTATATGAGTTCAGATCAGCAAGAATTCAGTTCATTCAGTAAAACATCCATCCATCCATTTTCGTCCGCTTATCCGGGGTCGGGTCGCGGGGGTAGCAGCCTAAGTAGGGAGGCCCAGACTTCCCTCTCCCCAGCCACTTGGAGCAGCTCCTCTGGGGGAATCCCAAGGCGTTCCCAGGCCAGCCGAGAAACATAGTCCCTCCAGCGTGTCCTGGGTCTTCCTCTGGGTCTCCTCCCGGTGGGACATGCCCGGAACACCTCACCAGGGAGGCGTCCAGGAGGCATCCTAACCAGATGCCCGAGCCACCTCAACTGGCTCCTCTCGATGTGGAGAAGCAGCGGCTCTACTCCGAGTCCCTCCCGGATGACTGAGCTTCTCACCCTATCTCTAAGGGAGAGTCCAGACACCCTGCGGAGAAAACTCATTTCAGCCGCTTGTATCCGAGATCTCGTTCTTTCGGTCACAACCCAAAGCTCATGACCATAGATGAGGGTGGGAACGTAGATCGATCGGTAAATTGAGAGCTTTGCCTTTCGACTCAGCTCTCTCTTCACCACGACAGACCGGTACAGCGCCCGCTTCACTGCGGATGCTGCACCTATCCGCCTATCGATCTCACGCTCCAGTTTTCCCTCATTCGTGAACAAGACCCCGAGATACTTAAACTCCTCCACTTGGGGCAGGACCTCCTCCCCGACCCGGAGAGGGCATGCTACCCTTTTCCGGCTCAAGACCATGGCCTCGGATTTGGAGGAACTGATCCTCATCCCGGCCGCATCACACTCGGCTGCAAACCGCTCCAGTGAAAGCTGTAGATCACGACCTGATGAAGCCAATAGGACCACATCATCTGCAAAAAACAGAGAAGTGATTCTAAGGCCACCAAAACGGATCCTCTCAACACCTTGGCTGCGCCTAGAAATTCTGTCCATAAAAGTTATGAACAGAATCGGTGACAAAGGGCAACCTTGGCGGAGTCCAACTCTCACTGGAAACGAGCCTGACTTACTGCCGGCAATGCGGACCAAGCTCTGACACCGGTCGTACAGGGACCTAACAGCCCTTATCAAAGGGCCTGGTACCCCATACTCCCGGAGTACCCCCCACAGAACCCCCCGAGGGACGCGGTCGAATGCCTTCTCCAAGTCCACAAAGCACATGTAAACTGGTTGGGCAAACTCCCACGCACCCTCCAGGACCCTGCTGAGGGTGTAGAGCTGGTCCAGTGTTCCACGACCAGGACGAAAACCACACTGCTCCTCCTGAATCCGAGGTTTGACTATCCGACGGACCCTCCTCTCCAGAACCCCTGAATAGACCTTACCAGGGAGGCTTAAGAGTGTGATCCCCCTATAGTTGGAACACACCCTACGGTCCCCCTTTTTGAATAGGGGAACCACCACCCCAGTCTGCCAATCCAAGGGAACTGCCCCCGATGTCCACGCGATATTGCAGAGTCGCGTAAGCCAACACAACCCCACAACATCCAGAGCCCTAAGGAACTCAGGGGAATCTCATCCACCCCCGGAGCCCTGCCACCGCGGAGCTTTTTAACCACCTCGGTGACCTCAGCACCAGAGATTGGAGAGCCCGACCCAAAGTCCCCAGGCTCCGCTTCCTCAGTGGAAGACGTGCCAGTAGGATTGAGGAGGTCTTCGAAGTATTCCGCCCACCGACTCACAACATCCCGAGTTGAGGTCAACAGCACGCCATCCCCACCATAAATGGTGTTGGTTCAGTAAAACAGTGATTTTAAAACTCAGGTTGAGAGTCAGAGAAACACCAGGAGGTCCTGAGAAGTTCTCCACAAATAATTAAAAACTGTTCATAACTGCTGTAACATATTAAACTGTTTGCTTGTTGCTGATATTTGTTGACTTCAGTTGCAGATCGTTGCCGTCACGTCTCCTCTGCTCTTAGTTTGTCCATCACAAAGTACAAAGTTTAAAAACTGCAGCATGAACACATGAATTAAAGGAGTTAAAATCTGAACATGGACAGTTTCATGGAGCAGCAGCTTCTTCCACCATCACTGAGTTTTCATTTGATTCATTTATTTAATGAAATAAACTCACCAGGAGTCGTGGCAGCTCGTTTGTCTTCAGCCTGACAGGAACGTCCGCTGAGCGACATAATAAAGAGTTCCTGATCAGACTCTGAGGATGAAGTTCAGAGTCTGATCGGATAACAATCATTTTTATGACAGACTGGAAATTAATCATCCACAGACTCATGAACAGTCAGAGTCCAACTTCTGATGAAATATTTTATTTAAAGACACAGCAGCTGACAGAATCTTGCATTTTGATGATTTTGATTTGAATTCTTGGTAAATGTGTAAAATTAAAATATGCATTAATTTTTACAAAAAGTTATTTCTGACAAAATGTTTTACAAAAACCTCGATGAGTTCAACAATAATTTGTTGGAGCAGAAACTGTGACAAGCAGAAGAAATAAAATCAAAACTCTGTAAAATCACATTTTTGTCAGCTATGACTTTATCAGAAATGTATAATAAAGTTTAATAATTATTGTACAACAGCAGCTTATTGTGGTTTAATGTGGTTTAATGTGGTTTAATGTTATTTGAAACTATTTTCAGAAATCTGACTGGTTGGTCCACATAAGTTGTATGCAGCTTGGTGAGGGAAGATCGGTGTGCTGGAACTCTGACTGAGGAAGCCCTCTGGACTGAGGGTGAAACGTTTCGACTAAAAGAAACTGTCCAGATGACCAGATTGAGACTTATCAGATTTGATACATGGATTATTGAGTATGAACTTTCTTATTTTCAGAAATGATTTTCCTGAACGTTTAGTTTGGCGCTGCAGATCAAGTAGAAACAGCAGAATAGTTTAACTTCACTTTTTGTTTCATGTATTTCTAATTTAATTGTTCACAAACTCATAAAGTGTAATTAGGTTTGTTGTTTAGTGTTTATCTTTTATAGAAATTTGAAATTTGATTTAAAAAGAACACCAGTTAGAAATAAATCATTAATGGAACATGCATACAAAACTGTATCTGTTTTTCTATTTAATATCTATTTGTTGAGGCCATTTATGTTGAATTTTTGTAAGTCATAAGTTCTATCAANTTTTTGACCGGACCAATCAGAGAACAGAAGGCGGATTACCGGACCAATCAGAGAACAGAAGGCGGAGTTTTGAACGACGTCGACTGACGTCGTCAGTTAAAATGGCTGCCGCCACGAAGGAATTTTCATGAAAACAAGGTAAAAAACTATTATTTCTTTGCTGAGAAAAAATATATTTCTTAGCTGACGTTATATCAGAAGGGTTCCTGAGCTTAACAGTTCCTAAATCAATTCACAAAATGGTCAAATCTGCTGGATTTAAATAGTTTCGGTTTGACATTTTCCAAACAGCCTCGGGTGCGCTACGAAAATAAATGATAAAAAATCGAATTTTATCTCAAATGTTTCATCTAGGCCAACAGTCAGTAAATTAGAGCCATATAATTACACACTGGTAGCAGAAAAAATATCCACCGAGTGGTTTCTGAGCTATTTATCTGAATAGCCTGGACCTCGCCAGGCTAAGCTAACAAAACTCTGCCTTCTGTTCTCTGATTGGTCCATTCAAAAATCTACCGGAGAAATCCTTGTCTATGAGAGAAGTCCCAGACCCTAGTCCAAAGCGAAGTGAAGGACAAGGGTCTGGTTTTAACCAGGCTACACTGAAGGAGACTATTTTTTCTTTTAGATCAGAAAACAGAATTTGTGGTTAGATTGATCGTTTAACTTTTAGCTGCTTAGGCAGATTAGATTCCTGATTTGTCTTTCTTGTTGTCCTTTGTCTTTTATCCTTTTCCCTTCTTCCTTCTCCTCTTCTTCGTTTTTGTTAATTTTCTTTTTTGTTTGTGGTTTTCTTTTAAAATTAATATTATATGCTATAGTTTGCATAAATCAAAAGAAGTAATTTAGACTGAAAAAGACATTGGTTGAGACCAGTGTGTCATACTTCTTCTTCTTCTTTCGGCTTTTCTCTGTTCTGGGGTTGCCACAGTGAGTCATCCTCCTCCATCTCACTCTGTCCTCACTCCAACTACCTTCATGTCCTCTCTAACTGCATCCATATATCTCCTCTTTGTCTTTTTCCTGGCAGCTGCATTTCTAACATCCTTCTACCAATATACCCACTGTCCCTCCTCTGGACATGTCCAAACCATCTCAGTCTGGCCTCCCTAACTTTATCTCCCAGTTGTTCAACATGTGCTGTACCTCTGATGATCTCATTCCTGATCTTATCCATCCTTGTCACTCCTAAGGAGAACCTCAGCATCTTCATTTCTGCTACTTCCAGTTCTTTCTCCTGTCTTTTTGTCAATGCCACTGTCTCCAGACCATACAACATAGCTGGTCTCACCACTGTCTTGTAAACTTTTCCTTTGACCTTTGCTGACACCTTTTTGTCACAAATCACTCCTGAAACTTTTCTCCATCCACTCCATCCTGCCTGGACTCTCTTCTTCACCTCTTTACCACATTCCCCATTTTCCTGGACAGTGGACCCCAAGTACTTGAAGTCCTGCACCTTTGTGACCTCTGATCCTTGTAGCCTCACTGTTCCACTGGCCTCCCTCTCATTCACACACATGTACTCTGTCTTACTACGGCTGACTTTCATTCCTCTTCTTTCAAGTGCATACCTCCACCTCTCCAAGTTCTCTTCCACCTGTTCCCTGTTCTCACCACAGATCACAATGTCATCTGCAAACATCATAGTCCATGGGGATTCCTGCCTGACCTCATCTGTTAGTCGGTCCATCACCAGAGCAAACAAGAAGGGGCTCAGAGCCGATCCTTGATGCAATCCCACCTCCACCTTGAAGCTATCTGTCACTCCTACAGCACATCTCACCACTGTCCTGCTGTCCTCATACATGTCCTGTACCAGTCTAACATACTTTTCTGCCACTCCAGATTTCCTCATGCAATACCACACCTCCTCTCTTGGCACCCTGTCATATGCTTTTTCTAAATCCACAAAGACACAATGGAGTTCGCTCTGACCCTCTCTGTACTACTCCATCAGCATTCTCATCAGCAACAACGATGAGACGGACTACAGGGACAAGATGAGCCGCCTGGCCTTGTGGTGTGGACACAACAATCTCACTCTCAACTAGGGTTGTACATCTCTGTGTGACAGACGATTCGATTCACATCTAGATACAAGGGTTACGATTCGATTCAAAAACGATTTATTGTAAAAACGGAACGATTCGATTCGATTCGATGCAGTGTAAAAGCGATTCGGTTCGATTCGGTGCAGTGTAAAAGCGATTCGGTTCGATTCGATTAAACTTCAAATAATTCTACGTTTTAACATTTGTTGATGTACCGGTAGACAAATATTTCATTATGAAAGAAAAAGGACCACTTCTATAAATGTGACATTCTTAGAGCATTTTTAAATTTGTAAAAGTCCACATATATCATATCTAAAAGGGTGCTGTAAAGCACTGGTAAAAATAAAGTAAAAAGCCAAACAGAAAATACTGTAATCACATGTTAAATGTGTTTATTTTTAAACATGGACCTAAAAAGACCAGCTAAAAGAAAATTTCCTACAGAAAATACAGAAAAAATATAAAAGGCACAAATGGTTACAGCAGCATGTAATAAAATAAAAATCACTAGGAAAAAAAACCCAGGAATAAGCTAAGCACAAAACTCCTGTGTGTGCAATAACCTGTTGTGCAAATAACCTGTCACACAACCTGTAGTTTGGTAGTTATGTGCAATATAGATCATGTGCATTTTAGCTTATATTTCATTACTACCTTGAAATAGTTATTCACACAAATTCATCCTGCTTCACCGTTAAAATTCTACCATGTTGTTTACTATTTTTCTCTTCAGAAACTTTGTAAATATTATAATTACTGTTTCACTTTTTGGTAGTTTATTTTGTACCCTCATTGCATGCTTTAGTATTTCCTGTTTGCTTGTTGTTTGTTTTTTAGCAAGTCAAAATCGTTTTTTCTCATCCTGAGCATTTCATTGTACTAAGTTAACCCTGTGTTAACCTGCATATGACAAATAAACACTTGAACTTGAACTTAATAATACAAAACATAATGCAAGAACAGTACACCTAACAACAGCAGCACGAACATGAGTTTGTGTGAGCAGGTGGGCACGGATTAATATAAAAACATGCTCTCTGTACCTCACGCTCTCTGTACCTCTTGACTTCTTCACTGGCCTGGTCCCTCACAGATCTAGTTGCCATCCTCACTTCAAAGTCTCCCAACAGCTCGTCCAGCGCTGACATTTTCTTTTTTTTACAGGGTGGTTCATCATCTGAAATAGAAAACAAGCACCATATATTACTGGCTATGTTTTGCCATGAAGTTTTTTTTTTTACTGACTTTACCATTTTATGTAAAAATCTTCATCTGATGTTCAGAATTTATTTATGTAGGGACTCGTGTACATGTGTAAAAGATATATCATTATCATCATGATGATTATTTAACTCTTTCTGTGCATGCATGCAGATTCTCTCATTATTGTGAATGTGTTTTATGCTGATACAATGACTGCAGCACAAGATTAAGACAAAGTCAGCTCATTCTTGATCACAAGTTATAAAACACAAACCTGTATGCTCATCTTGGGTCTGGGGTGCATCATTGCAGCCGTCCAAATCTCCATTTGCAGGTTCAGTCTGCACTGGACCTCTCTGAACTGAATCCCCCGTTACCTAGAAATAAAACATGACATTACATTTAGTGTACACTGTACAGTATGGTTAAATGCAGTGTAAACAATCAAAAAACAGTAGGCAGAATAAATCTAGTGACAGCAACAAAACACAGCAGACTGTAAGATGTATTTTGACAGTGTGCTGAGGGATTTACCTTGTGATGCAGGGATGTTGCTTTAGCTGTGAATGTCCTCTCTGCATCATGGCTGCTTTAGCTGTGAATGTCCTCTCTGCATCATGGCTGCTTTAGCTGTGAATGTCCTCTCTGCATCATGGCTGCTTTAGCTGTGAATGTCCTCTCTGCATCATGGCTGCTTTAGCTGTGAATGTCCTCTCTGCATCATGGCTGCTTTAGCTGTGAATGTCCTCTCTGCATCATGGCTACTGTTGTAGCTTTATGCTTCTTATTAATCTTGTATGGCTGTGGGTCATAGTCATGCAGCTTATATTATAGGTGAAGGCTGAGACAACGCAGTTCGGGTCCAACAACGTGTTTATTCTTCTGTGTAACAACAAGACTGTTCACCCATTCTGTGGGCTCATTGACAGGAGTTATCACTGCTACTGAGGAAGGGCAGGGACTTAAAACAGTGTGGAAGAGATCTTCAAGGCCTGTGTAGCTCGTGAACTATCACTGAGTTGCCCGTAAAATTTAGTGATAACGTTACCCGTCGCTTTGTGTGTGGCAGCTGCATGATCCTGCTCGTTGTTATGAGGCTTGAAAAGTTGTTGGTCGAGGTTTGTTGTGCTACCAGTGTACTTCGGAGGTGCGCTGCATAGCTTACAAATAGCGTGGCTTTTGTCGAGTTTTCCGTCCTTCTAGTAAAACCCGAAAACGTTCCACACTTTAGATTTTTGTCTGGCTGATGTGTTGAAAATCTTTCGCGGTGACTCGCTAGCGCGCGCGGCTACTATTTACATCCATGCTCGCTCGTGCTCTTGGTGAGCTATGGCGCATGCGTGAGAATAGCTTCGCTCTCGCGTTGTTTTAGAAACGCATTGTAAACCCAGCAAGTCTCGCGATAACCGGTCCGTAACCGGTCCGTGTCTTTTTAACCGGTTCATCTCTGAATTTGTGGCTGGTTGCTCTCGGTTTACGTGGCTGCTACCGATGCAACCACATCGCTAGCTTGTCAAACCGGGTATCCGGTCGAATCGGTTAATCTATAACAAGCCTACTCTCAACGTGGAGAAGACAAAAGAGATTGTTGTGGACTTCAGGAAGAGGGATGCCCAACATGCCCCTCTGACCATCAACAACACCACAGTGGAGAGAGTGGACAGCACCAAGTTCCTGGGAGTGCACGTCTCAGAGGACCTGTCCTGGAGCAGGAACACTGCATCACTGGCCAAGAAGGCTCACCAGCGCCTCTACTTTCTCCGCAAGCTGAAAAGAGCTGGAGCTCCAACCCCCATCATGTGCACCTTCTACAGGGGTGCCATAGAAAGTGTCCTGACCAGCTGCATCACGGTGTGGTTTGGTGCATGTACTGCATCCTGCCGCAAGAGCCTCCAGCGCATCGTGAGAGCAGCTGAGAAGATCGTCGGCACCTCCTTGCCCTCACTGCAGGACTTACACAGCAAACGCCTCACTCGGAAAGCCCTCTGCATGGCAGGTGATCCCACACACCCACTACACAGCTGCTTCAGCCTGTTGCCATCGGGGAGGAGACTGAGGAGTCTCCAGGCTCGAACCAGCAGACTGAGAGACAGCTCTGTTCATCAGGCAGTCAGGATGCTAAACTCTCTGCCTGCTCTGCCCTCCCTCCCACTTGTACTGCCTTAATCACAAAAAACTTTCACACATTACCACACAACACAAAGTTTTTAACACTGGACTCTGTGTCATCAATACGGGTCATTCACTCAACTCACGGTCATGTGCTCATTCAGTTTGCACTACTTCTCATATTTGCACTAATGTTTGTATTACATTACTGCCTATAGTCATACTACTGTTTACATTTACTGTTTACATTTATTACTACTGTTTACATTTATTACTACTGTTTACATCTAGACTTTTTATATCTACACTACTGCTGATATACAGTATATATTCTTTTTACTAGCCTTATTGCATAATGCCACTTTATCTCTATACCAATATCAAATACCTCATACATATACTGTGTACATTAACCTCATATGCTCAAAAGTCAAAGTCAAAGTCAACTTTATTGTCAGAACTGCAATATGTACAGGACATACACAGGATTGAAATTGTGTTTCTCTCAGTCCCTCGGTGCAACAGTAACCATCTAAACACTAAACACTAAAACATTTAATAAACATAAGCATAAAATAGTAAAAGTGTAACACTGTCCTGAGTTTTTTCATAATAGTATAAAAGTATGAAAATTTACACCAACACTGAAACACCAAACACCCCTAAAACACCAAACACCCAATGAACATAAGCATAAAATGAAATATCAAAAGTGTAATACTGTCCTGAGTTTTTGCATAGTAGTATAAAAAATATAAAAAGTATATCTATAAAATAAATTGAAGGTACATGCTGCTACTGCTTTGTCACTCTTTACAAATGTCAAATGCCAGAACCTTCATTGATTTTATAGATATACTTTTTATACTTTATACTTCGAGACAGTATTACATTCTATTTCATTTTATGATTATGTTTATTAAATGTTGGTGTTTTTGGTGTTGGTGAAACTTTTTATACTTTTATACTACTATGGAAAACTACTATGCAAAAAAACTCAGGACAGTATTACACTCTATTTCATTTTATGATTATGGTTATTAAATGTTGGTGTTTTTGGTGTTGGTGAAACTTTTTATACTTTTATACTACTATGAAAAACTACTATGCAAAAAACTCAGGACAGTACTAAACTTTTATTATTTCATTTTATGCTTGTTTATTAATTGTTTAGAGTTTAGTGTTTAAATGGTTACTGTTGCACCGAGGGACTGACAGAGAAATGCAATTTCAATCCTGTGTATGTCCTGTACATATTGCAGTTTTGATAATAAAGTTAACTTTGGCTTTGACTTTGACTTTGATTCTCAAAGCAAAGATGGCACCTGTGGTGCTCTTTTTTGGCATGAAACCATACTGCTGCTCACAGATAGTCACCTCTTGTCTAAGTCTTGCTTCCACAACTCTCTCCCAGATCTTCATTGTGTGGCTCATCAACTTAATTCCCCTGTAGTTGCTACAACTCTGTACATCACCCTTGTTCTTAAAAATGGGCACCAGCACACTTCTTCTCCATTCTTCAGGCATTTTCTCACCCTCAAATATGCCATTGAATATTTGAGTCAAAAACCTCACTGCCATCTCTCCAAGACATTTCCAAACCTCCACTGGTATGTCATCAGGTCCTACTGCCTTCCCCTTCTTCATTCTTTTCAGAGCTTTCCGGACTTCACCCTCACTAATCTTTCCCACTTCCTGGTCCACAGTTTCTATGACCTCTACTCTTCTTTCTCTTTCATTCTCTTCATTCATTAGCTCCTCAAAGTACTCCTTCCATCTTCTTGTCACACTCTCCTCATTTGTTAGAACATTGTCATTCCTATCTTTAACAATCCTATCCTGCTGCACATCCTTTCTAGCCTGATCCCTCTGTCTTGCCAATTACTACAAGTCCTTCTCGCCCTCTAGTGTCCAGTCTCCCATACAACTCATCATACGCCTTCTGCTTTGCCTTGGCTCCTTCCGTTTTTGCTCTACGTCCCATCTCGTTATATTGCTGTCTCCACTCTTCAGTCCTCTCACTGTCTTATTTCTTCTTGGATAATCTCTTTCTTTGAACGGCGTCCTGCACTTCACTATTCCACCACAATGTTTCCTTATCTTCCCTTCTCTGTCCAGATGGCAAACCAAGTACCTTCCGAACTGTCTCTAATTACTGTTGCTGTATGCTGGTGAAGATTCTCAGTCATCCAGGACATGATAAATTCAAAAACGTTCAATACAAAAACTGAACTTTATTTGTAACAGAATGTTACTTTGTTAATTTATGTTAAAAGAGAAAAAACATCTCTTAACAGAGGAAGAGGCCTCAGATTTCAGCTTTCAAAAACTTATAATGGAACTTTAAGACTGATTCCCAGTTTTCCCACCTGATGGGAACAGAGGAGCCTCATCTGTGAATTAGATTATCAAAGACCTTAAGAAACCCCTACTGTTAAGGTGTGAGGTGTGATTTGTCAGTCTACATATATATATATATATATATATAATAATAATAATAATAATAATAATAATAATAATAATAATAATAATAATAAACTTTATTTGTATAGCACCTTCCTACAATGCCTTGCATTGACCAAGGTGCTTAACAGGATAAAAAGATGAATAAACTGGAACAATAAATCAATGAAAATAGAATAAGAAACAACAGCAATAAAAGAAGGCAATGGAAATAAAAAATGCTACATACTAAAATAACACTAAAATAACACAAGTAATAAAAGTTACACACTGAAAGCTTTTTTGAACAAGTGGAAATAAAAAGGCAATGGAAATAAAAAATGTTACATATTAAAATACCAAAAGTAATAAAAGTTACACACTGGAAGCTTATTTGAACAAGTGGAAATAAAAAGGCAATGGAAATAAAAAATGCTACATATTAAAATACCAAAAGTAATAAAAGTTACACACTGAAAGCTTTTTTGAACAAGTGGGTCTTCAGTCTGGTTTTGAACAGAGTCAGATCAGAGGTGGCACGCAGCTCAAGGGGGAGGCTGTTCCAGGCTTTTGGGCCGGCAACAGAAAATGACCGGTCTCCCCATTGTTTGTACCTTGAGCGAGGCACCTCCAGCAGGTGTTGACTGGCAGATCGTAAATCTCTGCCGGGCTGATGGGCTTTCAAAAGTTCTGAGATGTACAGAGGAGCAAGTCCATTCAGAGCTTTGAAAACAAACAGGAGCAGCTTGAACTGTATCCTGAACTGAACCGGGAGCCAGTGTAGAGAGGACAGGACAGGAGTGATGTGTTCATATTTTCGTGTGTTGGTCAAAAAGCGCGCGGCAGAGTTCTGTACAAGCTGTAAACGGGAGATGGAGGATTGATTAATACCAACATACAAACAAATATGTGTATTTTATCTCAGCCTTTTATAACCTGAACCCCACACTCACAGCTCTTTGAATTGAAAATCTCCTCGGATGAGGAGCGAAACATCTTCTGTTACAAATAAAGTCCAGTTGTTTTTGTATTGAACATTTTTGAATTAAAGCTGGGGTATGTAAGATTGTAATGTAGTCTGTAACTTTTCAAACAATATATATTTTAACATATTTCTTCACTCTGTCACTAGATTGATGTTAGAGAGGTAATCTCTGAAAAAACAAAAAAAAAATATTGTCCCCTTGCTTCTCCAGGTGGTAAATAAGCATTTCTAAAAAGAAAAAGTGACCCGCCATTTTCCAGCCAATAAAAACAAAGTTTGTAACCAGCCAATAAAAACCGAGCTTGAATTTGAATCAGCCAATAAAAACAGAGCTTGAATTCAAATTTCAACAGACCACAAGGGGGCAGAGCCATATATGGCTCTGAGGGGGAGGGATCAGAATGCTTTGCTTGTTGAAATTTTTTCTAAGTGCTACTGTTCTACAGAAACTGCAGACTGAACCTTTAACTGTTGCTGTAGTAGCCCAGTCATTTGGGAGCTCTTTCTTACCACCCAGAGCCTTTAACTGCTCCTCTCTGCATTCCTCACAACATTCTTCCTTCTTCAGCTTCCAACATTTGGTCTTCTTCTCTGGTTTTACTCTTTTTCTCTTCTTCACAACAACAATTATTCTACACACAACCATCCGATGCTGTCTGGCCACACTCTCCCTGCCACAACCTTACAGTCTCCAATCTCCCTCAGGTTTCCTCTTCTACACAGAATGTAGTCGACCTGCGTACTCCTTCCTCCACTCTTATAGGTCACTCTATGTTCCTCCTTCTTTTGGAAATAGGTATTGACTATAGCCATTTCCATTCTCTTGGCAAAATCCACCACCATCTGTCCTTCCTGGTTTCTTTCCTTGACACCAAACCTACCCATCACTTCCTCATCCCCTCTGTTTCCTTCACCAGCATGTCCATTCAGGTCTGCTCCAATTACCACTCTTTCCTCCATGGGAATACTCTATACTGTATAACTTCATCTAGGTTTTTCCAAAATGCATCTTTCTCCTCCCTATCACATCCAACCTGTTGAGCATAACTATTGACATTTAGCATCAGACCTTCTACTTCTACCTTCAGGCACATCACCCTATCTGACACTCTCTTCACCTCTACTACATTCTTTGCCAACTCCTCTTTTAGGACCACCCCTACTCCATTCCTCTTTCTATCCACACCATGGTAAAACAGTTTGAACCCTGCTCCAATGCTGCGAGCCTTGCTGCCCTTCCACTTGGTCTCTTGGACACATAAAACATCTACCTTTCTTCTCTGCATCATGTCAGCCAGCTCTCTACCTTTGCCTGTCATTGTCCCCACATTTAGAGTTGCAACCCTCAGTCCTACATTCTTCACTTTCCTCCTCTCCCTCTGTCTCCTGACACGTTTCCCTCCTCGGGGTCTTCGACTAACAGTAGCATCATTTCCGCCCGCACCCTGTTTGTCAACAGCACCGGTGGTGGTCGTTGTTAACCCGGGCCTCGACCGATCCGGTATGGTTTCACTTTGATGAACTTGCATTATAGTTTTGGCAAAAGTGTTTTACATCGGATGCCCTTCCTGCCACAACCCTCACCATTTACCCGGGCTTGGGACCGGCACAAGAGATACACTGGCTTGTGCTCCCTAGTGGCTGTTTTACCATCTTGTCATACTGTTGCTTTTAAAAATAGTAAAATAACAGAAAGTCCTTCAGTTTATGAGAAATAATTTAATACTATAAAATGTGCAGAAAGCATCAGTGATTAAAATGATCTAAACTCTTAACACGGTCTCCTGTCCTTTCAGACATGGTGAAGCGTTGATCGGATCAGCCGTGCATCTCCACAGGAAGAGGACCGCATCACATGGGAGTGTGTGTATGTGCATATGAGGGTGTGTGTTCGGGCCTCCCACCGTCGCCCGCTCATTCCATTCTGACATGGCGGGGGTCAGAGAGCGCAGCTCACAGAGACAGCGGCCATGGTCGGTGTACCGGGCCAGCACGTTTGAGCTGTCCAGTGAGATGATCGGATTGGCTCTCGCAGGTGACAAATTCATCTTCGCAGATTCACGATTTAAAGATCGACAGTTCTTTCTGTAAAGCTCCAAACTTTTGTTTTTTCTTGATCTGTTTGGTTCGCAGGAAATGTGCAGGACCCAGATGAGCCCGTGCTGGAGTTCAGTGTTGGTGTGTTCAACAAATATTTCTATTAAGATTTACAGTCAAGTAGATTAATCTCCTGTTTATTTAAACATCTTTATGTGATAGAGCATAATTATATTCTATCAATATTTTTACTAGGCCTGTCACGATCACAAATTTGCTAGGCGATTAATTGTCTCAGAAATTATTGTGATTAACAATGATATTATATTACATATATCAGAGTCAGAGTCAGAGAGTCAGAGAGTCTTTATTGTCATTTGCACCGCATGTGGTACATGTGATGAAAACGAGATTATGTACACGAGGTCCCAGTTACATCCAACAACAAATGAAAGAGAAAAACAGTAATAACATCTAGAACTAACTAAGAAAAACATCAACTAGTAATACACTAAGCCTAATATAGTGGGAATAAACAGCAGCACGAACATGAGTTTGTATGAGCAGATGGTCACAGATGAACACAGATGAACACAGCAACAAGAAAACAGATCAGCATCAGTATGATGTGATATTTTGCAGTGTTTATTTTTTATTTTATTTTTATTTATTCATGAGTCTAACAGCCTCAGGGTAGAAGCTGTTCCTCAGTCTAGTGGTTCTACACTTGATGCTCCTCAACCTCCGTCCTGAGGGGAGTGGGGCAAAGAGTGAGTGTGCTGGATGAGTGAGGTCTTTCATGATGCAGGTGGCTCTTTTCCTGCATCTGGAGGTGTAAATGTCTGTGATGGTGGGGAGACTGACTCCAACAGACTTCTGTGCAGCCTTCACCACTCTCTGCAGAGCTTTCCTCTCTTCAACTGTGCAGCCTCCATGCCACACGTTGATGCTGGAGCACAGGATGCTCTCCACTGCACACCTGTAGAACGAGGTGAGAACTGGGCTGCTCAGACCAGCACGTCTCAGCCGTCTGAGGAAGTAGAGTCTCTGATGACCTTTCTTGATCAGGCTGGTGGTGTTGTTGCTCCAGCTGAGGTTATCATTCATGTGTACACCCAAGTATTTGTAGCTGGAGACCACTTCCACTGCAGACCCACCTATTTTCAGTGGGGCATGGGTGTATGGCAAGCCCTTTTAACATAAAATCGTGAAGTCTGACTATCCGTAATTACATTCTAGATATCTAAAATGGAGTTTTGACTAGTCACAATTACATTTTGACTAGTCAGAATGTTAATTTAAGATATCTGTATTTACATTCTGACTAGTCAGAATAGCAATTCAAGATATCTTAAAATGAATTTTGACTAGTCAAAATGTAATTAAAGATATCTTAAATGACGTCACCCAATTCGTCATTTAAAGTGTCAGACATCCATAATGACAATTCAAGATATCTCAAACGTAATTATGACTAGTCATAATGACGTTTTTAGATATCTTTATTAAGAAATTACGCGTAGGACCCGCGGCTGCCACTTAGCTGTTCAAACAGATGCCTGCACAATTTTGGGTGGCTGCAGTGGCGCTAGCTGTTCTGGACTAAATTGTCAGAAAATGTCACAAGTGTTAGCATTAGACAGTGAGGAAAATGGCTCCGTTTCATCTGTTGTTTTTGTTCAGTTCCTGGTTGTTCTTGTGGGGCAAGAAAACAACCTTATCTGTCCTACCATGCTTTACTACTACAGCCTGCTGGAGTCACCTGAGCAGATTGGCTGGGGGAATCCAGAGGACCTGACTTAACGTTTTTAGATTTTCCTACCAGGATTATTGAGCATGCATCAGGAAAACATATTTATTTCTGTTTACTTAATTTCATATTTATGTTCCAGGTTGAAGGCAGTTCAGTCTTGTGTAGGTTCTGTTCCACTCGTGTCTCGTGCATCATCACAGCTTGTGGGTGAATTTCTGCTCTTGTTACATTGAACCATCATTAAATCTTTTAGTTGACTGACCACTGGAAAGCCTCAGCCTTGGCTGAATATTTAAGAATCATTATTGCCTCCATTAGAATTAGTTTTTAACTTAGTGTTAATAAAATTTATATTGTATGTTGGAACAGTCTCCTGTTTACTTGTAAACAAACCCAAGTGCCTTTTCTGTGCATAAATTATGTCCTTGGGTGAAAATCCTAAGGTGCCGTTTAAGTAAGTTTATAAAATAAAAAATAACATCCAAGCTTGTCACATGTATGTAAACTGTTCTAGTGTTATGTACTTTATTATTTAAAAGTTTTTAATTATTTTTAAACATTCTTCAATTAAAACACACTTGAGCAGTATACGTTTTTTTATTATTATTTGTGGATTGATTGAGTTGAATTGCAAGGAAAACAAGTACATATAATTTACAACATCTAGTAAGAACAAAAAAAACTTTATAACTATTTAAGTTAACAATTTATAACTGTACACTATAAACTTATAGTGGATTATAGATATTTTTCCCAAATTATGGAATTTCATTTTAAAGAAATTGGCACGTTTTTGTATTTTTCACGAGTAACAACTATTTACAGTATTAAATTAATTTACAGTGATTCACACAGCTTGAGACTGAATATTAGAAATACAAAGGAACAAAAAGGTGATTTGTACATTTTATGATACTGCATTGATATAAACACATTGAAAGTAAAACATGTCCAGTTTAGACTTCATCTGATCAACCAATCATCAATCAATTCATCACGCCATACCCGTTCAACAGTTATTGTTTAGTGTACCCCCTGACCATCTGAGCTGCCAGTGCTGTGGCAGCAGACTCCTCCTCTGTAAGCAACACAGAAACAGCTAGCAGTAAGCCTTGGTTGTCGAAGCTGTACCCCTGCAGAACATCTGGACTGCTCCCTGGTTCTGGCCTGTATTTCATGTGACACTTGCAGAGACTGAAGATGCACAAATTGACTGAGTGTGGGCACAAAACACATGTTGGGAAGACTATACATCATCGAAGGAAGAGCAGGGAAGTCTGGAGCCATGTGGTGCAGAATGATGCTACACAGGACTTCTCAGTTGGGCACTGGTAAGACACCAGTCCACCCTGTGGCACAGGCCCACATCTGGATGGTACCAGCTCCAACGTTGACAGACCATCTAGGACAGGAGCAATAAATGGTTGAGACTCCAGTCGGTGTAGTTTTCCTCCTGATGTCAGGATTTCGGGGTCTGGACGTGGTCCTGCAAACACACGAGTGACATAATCACAATAAGTTTTGACAAAAGAAACTGGCATAAAAACATTAACACAAAGGTTATACCCAGATGCGGCTCCAGGGGGGAGCTAGGGTGTGCTATAGCCCCCCCCTGGAAAACTCACAGCACCCCCTTAGCACCCCCAAGAAAATATCAGATTATTTTCTTTTTCATTGAGTTAATATTCTTTAACATGTGGTTGTTGTGATATTTTCCTCGCAAAACACAACTAATAAAATAAAAAGAAATCAGTGATTATATCGAGTAAAAAACAACAACAATCTGATCCACCAGCTGAAGCCCACAAAGATGAGTGATGCTCTCAACACTGACCCAGTAAGGAGCAGAAACTGGTGACATGATGCCTCTGGTTATGCCATTTTTAGCTAATACAACTTGATAAATCATTTCCTGGCTTGCAGTGATAATGAATGACTGTCATCATTTTCCCCGTGCGCCTACCGGCCCATTCATGACGCGGCCCATCGGGATTTCTCTCGAACCTCCCGATGGCCACCCCGCCCTTGCCCCGAGGTTGTTAAGACTCATGAACCCCTAGTCTGAATTATCACTGAAAACAAATCACTGTAATAACATTTGGTTATGTGCTGCTGATCTCATGCTGCTGATCTATTTCATGTTGCTGTGTTCACTCATCCTCATCTGCTCACACAGACTCATGTTCGTGCTGCTATTGTTTGGCGCATTGTTTCGTACAGTATACTAGTAGTGCTTAGTGTATTTTTAGTTTAGTGTATTTCTTATTTCATGTCTCGGATCTTTTTTACTGTTTTTCTTTACAATTTGTATTTTTGTTGGATGTAACTGGGACCCTGTCCATAGTTTCGTTCCACCTTATGTACCACATGTGATGTGAATGACACACATTGACCTTGAGAACTGAAAGAACAAATTATCCTTCATAGCATCCTCAGTAAAATGCTTAGCACCTGCAGAAAAATATCTCTGGAGCCGCCCCTGGTTATACCTGTGTAAGCTCTGTAAAGCGTGGAGTGCAGACATCTTTTCCCCACAGTTCTGGGCTTTCGCACCACCTCGCTGGCAGGTTCAGGATGGATCACCTTACAACATAAAAATATGTCAAATAAACTTTTTTAAAAATATGAAGGGACAGTGAGCAATTTGGTAGGACACTGTGAGTCAGATTTGTGAGAGTTACGATTTTTACATAACTTCCAAATACATGTACTACTAATTGATAGTGGTTGAGCCTGCATTTTTTTTCATTACCTACAAAAACAAACTATTCCAAACAAGTTAGGAGATAAAAATATATTTGGCACAAGTAATGTTGAAATTATGACAAATTTCACATGGCACTAATAATATACAGGTGGGAAATTTATTACAATTATTGTTATTATGAGAATCATAATCATCATATACTAAATTATATAACAGAAAAGAATGTGTTCCACTCTTATTTTATTTTATTTACCTTTGTTCTTGGTCTGTGACATCTTTGTAAATCTCTTGTGCAGGCCAGAGCAGGAAGACCAGTTAGGCAGCTGGTGCTGGTATAATCCAACAAATCAGCCTTTTCTTTTTCACACCCAGTGAGATCTAAAATAGATCATAACTGTTTTTAGCACATATATATAAATTAATACTTCTTATAACATATTTAGCTTAAAAAAATAATAGATTGTATAATTGATTGATTCACTTAACACATCACTTACATACATACATACCGTATATATATATATATATATATATTATATATATATATATATATATATATATATATATATATATATATATATAATAAACAAACACACACACACAGCACGCTATATACACACTTTATAGATGCATAAACATATTTTTGGCACTAATGGAACCTCGTAAAAAATACAATATACATTTTTATACCATCTGTCTCAAATATTCCAAATAATTTATTACATTAAATTAGGCTTTTTTACGCTGTTCATATGTTACTCGTTGCAGCTGAAGCTAGCGGTTAGCTCGCTAAGCTACGTTTTTTTTCTTACCATGATAGCTGTGGATGTTTTCTTCATGGAAGAAATATCATGAGATCAACGCTGCGAGTTCCTCCTCACCAGCAAAAAAAAAGGCTGCTGGCAAATTAAACAAGATGTTGAAAAGAGAAACATTTCTATTTAGTGCACACAAGAAGTGTCTGTTTCTGTTAAAAACACAGGCGTGTGTTGGACAGACCTTATGGGTCCTCCTGACAAGATTTAGCAGACCTATTTCCGCCTGCGTAAAACTGTGACATATTTGACTAGTCAAAATGATAATTCAAGATATCTCGTACGTCATTCTGACTAGTCAAAATGTGAATTCCAGATATCTTAAATAGAAACGCCGTCCACATGATAAAATATTTAAGATATCTTGAATTCATTTAAAGATATCTTAAAAGGAATTTTGACTAGTCATAAATACAGTTCTAGATATCTGAAATTGATTTATGACTAGTCATATTAGTTATTTAAGATATCTTGAATTACATTTTGACTAGTCATAAATACATTTTGACTAGTCATAAATACATTTAAGATATCTTAAATGATGACGTAATTAAAGATATCTGTAATTGTAATTATGACTAGTCAGAACTAAGATCGAGATATCTTGAAAGCTAATTATGACTAGTCAAAATTAAATTAGAGATATCTAGAATTGTATTTACGACTAGTCAAAATTCATTTCAAGATATCTTAAATTGAAGCCTCCATTCAACTCAATGGAAAATCTGACGTCATTTTGACTAGTCAGAATGTAATTAGAGATATCTCAAATAGGAATTTTGACTAGTCAGAATGTAATTCAAGATATCTTAAATAGCTATTATGACTAGTCATAATTCAATTTCAGATATCTGGAATTGAAGTGCCCTGAATCCGATTTAATGTTAAAAGGGCTTGCCATAATGGGTGTGTTTGTTCCTTCTGAAGTCCACAATCATCTCCTTTGTCTTCTTCACATTCATGTGAAGATTATTCTCTTTGCACCAGCTCTCCAGGTGTTCCACCTCCTGTCTGTAGCTGGACTCATCATTGTTTGTGATGCATCCCACCACCGCTGTATCATCTGCAAACTTAACAATATGACAGCCTGGAAGTGTGGCTGTACAATCATATGTGAGCAGAGTGAACAGAAGGGGGCTCAGCACACATCCCTGAGGAGAGCCAGTGCTGAGGGTTATGGTGGAGGAGGAGAAGTTGTGGATCTTCACGGACTGTGGTCTGTCTGTTAAGAAGTCTAGTACCCAGTTACAAATAGAGGGGCTTAGTCCAAGTGTAGATAGTTTGTCTATCAGATATAATATAGATAATATAATATACATATTATAATATTGTTTGAAATTTGACAATAATTAGTAATCATTGTCAAATTTATATATACAGGGAACCCTCGACTTACGAACGAGTTCTGGACCTACGGACCGTTCGTAAGTCGAAATGCCGTATGTCGGAACCGATAGCACGTGCGTTCGTAAGTCCGGATTTCGTCCGTAAGTCAGAATTTAGAGCACATGCCGTTCGTTTGTAAGTCCGAGTTGCCGTATGTAGAGGGCAACGTAAGTCGAGGACTCCCTGTGTGTGTGTATATATATATATATACTGTATACTGTACGTCTAATAGGAAAGCCCGACGTCGTCTATGCTGCCCGTCTCTCTTTCCTTTTTTCGGTTCTCAAAATGGAAGACGCTCGGTGTGATTTGAGCTCTTTAGCATAGCATTTGTCACACAAAGCTTTTAATAAAAAAATCAGTAAAGAAGTTCTCAGCTTCTTTTTGCAGAGAAAAACAATTTGTACACGAAGGCACGGGTTTCAACCGTGAATTGTGGAGCTTAGAGTTTTTTTTCCCCGAGGTCGGCATGTTGGCTTTGCTCGTAGCTTAGCTTCAACATAGCTGCTTTTAACGATACAAAAATGCAATTTTCGGTGGTTAAAATGGCTTTTAAAGAAAGGAGAAAGGAAGGGGTCAGTGAAGTGTACCGGAGTTGAGTTTTTTTTTGTTATTCAGTGTCTTCAGTAGAAAGAGAGAGATATGAAGAAATGATAAATCTGATAAATGAAAATGAGGTGTATAATTTTCATTTATCATGTGAATAATTGATTTATTATTCATTGCGACAGGCCTAATTTTTACAAGAAATCAAAATGCATATCGGAAAAAGTTACAAGAAAATATTTTATGGTATACAGTACATATACTATTTTGTCTGTTCTCACACAGTGTGCATGGACCTGGTGACGCCTGCTTTGGATCGAAAACCCAACAGCTTTGTAGCAGTGAGCTGCACGACGCCGCCACAGGCCTTCTGGACCAAACACACCCAGACTGAAGTCATCGAGGTCAGACTCTTCACCTGACTGATCCAAACCCTATTAGGAGAAACACAACCCTTACAGGAATTTTATTATAATTAGTCTACGCTCAGTACGCAACCAAGTAAAAAAAGAATTTTACGCATATTTGTGAGTCTACTGAAGATGAGAGAAAATGCATTTTCTGTGAAAATGTAGTGTAAACACTGAGTGTGGAAACTGAACCCAAGTGAAGCAATACATCAGCTACATGCTAAAGAGAGGAAAACACTAGCTACATGATAAAGTGAGGAAAACAATAGCTACATGCTAAAAGGAGGAAAACATTAGTTACATGCTTAAAGGAGGAAAACACCATCTGCATGCTAAAAAGAACAAAACATTAGCTACATGTTAAAAAGAACAAAACATTAGCTATATGCTAAAAAGAACAAAACGGTTACATGCTAAAAAGAACAAAACATTAGCTATATGCTAAAAGAACAAAACATTAGCTACATGCTAAAAGGAGGAAACATTAGCTACATGCTAAAAGAAGGAAAACATTAGCTACAGAAAACATTGCTTACATGCTAAAAGGAGGAAAACATTAGCTACATGCTTAAAGGAGGAAAACACTAGCTGCTTGTTAAAAATAACAAAACATTAGCTACACGCTAAAAAGAACAAAGCATTCGCTACATGCTAAAAATAACAAAACACTAGCTTTATGCTAAAAGGAGGAAACATTAATTACATGCAAATAGGAGTGAAACATTAGCTGCATGCAAAAAGGAGGAAAACATTAACTACATGCAAAAATAACAAAACATTAGCTACATGCTAAAAATAACAAAACACTCGCTTCATGCTAAAAGGAGGAAACATTAATTACATGCAAATAGGAGTGAAACACTAGCTGCATTCAAAAAGGAGGAAAACATTAACTACAAAAAAAGACATGCAAAAATAACAAAACATTAGCTATATGCTAAAAAATAGCAAATAGGAGTGAAACATTAGCTGCATGCAAAAAGGAGGAAAACATTAATTACATGCACAAATAACAAAACATTAGCTACATGCTAAAAATAACAAAAGACTAGCTTCATGCTAAAAGGAGGAAACATTAGGGGATTTTTTTCGTTTTTTTTTTATTAAATTTGATTAATTTTACAATGAGTACAACAAATGACTTGCATAAAAGAGGGACATTTTAGTTTCATGCTAAAAGGAGGAAAACGGGTAGTTACATGCAAATAGGAGGGAAACATTAGCTACATGCAAAAAGGAGGAAAACATTAACTACATGCAAAAATAACAAAACATTAGCTACATGCTAAAAATAACAAAACTCTAGCTGCATGCTAACAGGAGGAAACATTAGCTACATGCTAAAATAAATAAAACAGCTACATGCAAAATAACATTAGCTACACGCTAAATATAACAAAACTAGCTTCATACTAAAAGGAGGAAACATTAGTTGCATGCAAAAAGGAGGAAAACATTAACTACATGCAAAAACAATGTTTTACTACATGCTAAAAATAACAAAACATTAGCTACATGCTAAAAATAACAAAACTCTAGCTACATGCTAAAAGGAGGAAACATTACAGTAGCTGCATGCAAAAAGGAGGAAACATTAGCTACATGTGCTGGTGTAGATTCTCAGTCGTCCAGGGCATGATAAAATCAAAAAAAGCGTTCAATACAGAACAACTGGACTTTATTTGTAACAAACAAGACGTTTTGCTCATCATCCGATATGATGATCATCCGCTCATCATCATCATCCGCTCATCATCCGATCATTGAGAAAGCTTATCGGATGATGAGCGAAACGTCTTGTTTGTTGCAAATAAAGTCCAGTTGTTCATTATTGAACGCCTTTTTTGATTAGCTACATGCAAAAATAACATTAACTACATGCTAAAAATAACAAAACTCTAGCTACATGCTAAAAATAACAAAACTCTAGCTTCATGCTAAAAGGAGGAAACATTAGTTGCATGCAAAAAGGAGGAAACATTAGCTACATGCAAAAAGGAGAAAAACATTAACTACCGGTACTTGCAAAAATAACAAAACATTAGCTACATGCTAAAAATAACAAAACTCTAGCTGCATGCTAAAAGGAGAAAACATTAGTTGCATGCAAAAAGGAGGAAACATTAGCTACATGCAAAAAGGAGGAAAACATTAGCTACATGCAAAAATAACATTAACTACATGCTAAAAATAACAAAACATTAGCTACATGCTAAAAATAACAAAACTCTAGCTTCATGCTAATCCTAATCCTAATCCTAATCAGTTCTTCTGGGGCAGATGTGATCCTTATCTCTGAAACTTGGCTCAAGAAATCTGTTCTGAAAAATGATCTGGTAATCAATGAATTCAAGATCTATCGTTGTGATCGTAATAAAAGGGGAGGTGGAGTCGCTATTTACATCAGAGACTCCTTGGCTGCCAAGATTGCGTCTAAAAAAACAATCGCAAACCAGTTTGAGGCTTTAGCTGTGAACATCAGTTTGAAGGGAGGTCAGATCTTAACTGTTGTAGGTTGTTATCGTCCCCCCTCCGCAACACCTGAGGCTCTGTACTCCCTGACTGAATTCATAGGTAACTTAAAACACAATGAGATTGTTATGGCAGGAGATTTCAACATTGATTGGAATAAGTCGACCCCCCTCTGTGATAAATTCAAGGAATGTTGTCTTTCTCTCAATCTAACACAACTTATTGATTCTCCCACCAGACCAAACAAAAAATGTCCTGAAAAATCTTCCACCTTAGATCTGTTTTTCACAAATGCACCTCACAAATTTCCTGGTACAGGTGTATTTGCTAACATTTTGAGTGATCATTCCGTAATAGCAGCTCTTAGATCTACTAAACTTCCACCTGCTAAGCCCAGAATAGTTCAAAAAAGGGATTTGAAACATTTCTGTGAACAGTCATTCCTCTGGGATCTATCCCACTTTGATTGGCAACGTATTCTATTAATCAACGACGTGAACACCGCTTGGAATTATTTTCATGACAGTTTCATTTACTTTGTAAATAAACACGCCCCTTTCCGGAAGTTCAGGATAAAGGGCCGTGACAGCCCCTGGTTTACTCCTGAACTAGCTGACCTTCTGCATAGGAGAGATCATCTCTGGGCCGCAGCAAGAAAATCACACTCAGACACTGATTGGATGAATTTTCGGCAGCTGAGGAATAAATGCACAACTGCCATCAAAGCCGCAAAGCGTAATTACTTCTTATCTCAGACCTCCAAAAATCTAAACGATCCTAAAAAATTCTGGAAAACCATCAAATCTCTCTCAGGCATCCCCCAATCATCTGACCTTCCATCACAACTTCTTGTTGACTCTGTTCCTGTGTCAAATAAGCACGAGATCCTAAACTGTTTCAACAAACATTTTGTTGCTTCTAGTTCATTATTTGACACAGTTATAAATGGAAAATCATCCACTCCATCTAATAACCAAACTTCTACAAATCAAATCCCTCCTACAAGCCAATCCTCAGTTAATCACACCTTCTCATTTTCTCCGTTCTCAGTCAGTGAGGTAAATAAATTGCTAAATGATCTTGATCCTAAAAAATCTGCTGGTCCAGATGAACTTCCACCTTATTTCTTAAGGCTGGCTGCTCATATCATCACAGTCCCTGTGACCCACATCTTTAATCTGTCCATAAGCCAAAATTCCATTCCGGATGCTTGGAAAACAGCCTTTGTTCTTCCTTTGCTGAAGGGAGGTGACCCCACCGCACTGAACAACTATCGACCAATCTCTAAACTCTGCATTTTAGCCAAGGTTCTAGAAAATTTGATAAACTCTCAGATCAAAAATTATTTGGACTCATTTAACATCTTACCTCTCCATCAATCTGGTTTCAGGAAAAAACACAGCACAACGACTGCTTCTTTGAAGGTTCTTAATGACGTTGTTGAAGCATTGGATGCTAAGAATTATTGTGCTGCACTTTTCTTAGATCTGTCTAAAGCTTTTGACACAGTGGATCATAACATCTTGTGTCATAAGCTCTCAGAAATTGGGTTCTCTGATCACACCATTGGTTGGTTTTCTAATTATCTGTCCAATCGGAAGCAATGTGTTCAGCACAATGGTACTTCTTCCAGTTATTTAACGGTTAAAAATGGTGTACCACAAGGCTCAGTCTTAGGACCAACCCTCTTTACAATTTACATAGCTCATGTAGGTCAGAGCATCCCTGATGCATCCTTACATTTCTATGCTGATGACACAGTTGTTTACTGTCAAGCTAAAACAGTTGCTAAGGCTTTCCAGTTTTTGCAATCCGCTTTTGACATCATCCAGTCTGATTTGTTCCGTCTCAAACTTGTACTAAATGCTGAAAAAACAAAAGGGATGTTTTTTTCAAGTAGGAAGTCGGTCCCAGCAGATCTTCCTCTGATTTTATCCTCAAATGGTGTCCCAATTGAGTTTGTTGATTCCTATAAATATTTGGGTATACTGGTTGATTCACAGCTCTCTTTTAAACTCCATGTGGAAAACCTAGTAAAGAAACTGAAAGTTAAACTGGGTTTCTTTTTCAGAAACAGATCATGTCTAACACTGAATGTTAGGAAACGCCTTGTATCTGTGACTTTCCTCCCCTCCATTGATTACGGTGACATTCTCTACATGAATGCTCCTACAAGCACCCTGCGGATGTTGGATGTTGTCTACCATGGTGCTCTAAGATTCATAACTGGCTGTGATTATCGTACCCACCACTGCACCCTGTATTCACTGGTTAACTGGACATCATTAACCTCACGCAGACTTTTCCACTGGTACATTTTCATCTTTAAATCACTTCTCGGTCTGCTGCCCTCATACATCTCCTCCTACATGTCTTTACGTGAGTGCAGCTACAGTGTGCGCTCTCAGGACATCATCACCTGCAGTGTTCCGTCAGTGAGGACTGAACTTGGAAAAAGGGCCTTCTCCTACTCTGCTCCTGCTTCCTGGAATATCTTACAAAAAGATTTGAAGCTCTCGGCCCTGACCTCCCTAAATGGTTTTAAAAATCTTTTGGAAACCTGGCAAAAACCATTGCAGATATGTTCCTGTTTTTGATTTTGTACATCTACCTTGTGGTGTTTTGCTAGTTTTGATACTTTGCATTTCACTTTCTATTTCTCTCCTACGTTTTTTTTTTCTTTTTTTTTCTGTTGTTTGTTGTTTAAGGAAATTCTACCATTGCTGTTCATCATTCTTTAGTTTGTAGCAGGTCGCTTTTGTAAATGAGCCCTCGAGGCTCAATGAGATTTACCTGACTAAATAAAGGTTGAATGAATGCTAAAAGGAGGAAACATTAGTTACATGCAAAAAGGAGGAAACATTAGCTACATGCAAACAGGAGGAAAACATTAACTACATGCAAAAATAACAAAACATTAGCTACATGCTAAAAATAATAAAACTACCGTAGCTGCATGCTAAAAGGAGGAAACATTAGTTGCATGCAAAAGGAGGAAAACATTAGCTACATGCAAAAATAACATTAACTACATGCTAAAAATAACAAAACATTAGCTACATGCTAAAAATAAATAAACTCTAGCTTCATGCTAAAAGGAGGAAACATTAGTTGCATGCAAAATATAACAAAACATTACCGATAGTTCAGAGTCAGAGAGTCTTTATTGTCATTTGCACCGCATGTGGTACATGTGATGAAAACGAGATTATGTACACGAGGTCCCAGTTACATCCAACAACAAATGAAAGAGAAAAACAGTAATAACATCTAGAATTAACTAAGAAAAACATCAACTAGTAATACACTAAGCCTAATATAGTGGGAATAAACAGCAGCACGAACATGAGTTTGTATGAGCAGATGGTCACAGATGAACACAGATGAACACAGCAACAAGAAAACAGATCAGCATCAGTATGATGTGATATTTTGCAGTGTTTATTTTTTATTTTATTTTTATTTATTCATGAGTCTAACAGTTACATGCTAAAAAGAACAAAACATTAGCTACATGCTAAAAAGAACAAAACTCTAGCTACATGCTAAAAGGAGGAAACATTAGTTGCATGCAAAATATAACAAAACATTAGTTACATGCTAAAAAGAACAAAACATTAGCTACATGCTAAAAAGAACAAAGCATTACATGCTAAGACATGCAAATTGCTAGCTAAAAGCAGCAGATGACAAAAATAGAGGAAGCATGCTGAAGCAGGTTTTAATGAATATTGTTTTTCAAGGAACAACGATTAATATGTATTCCTATGGGGGTAATATTTTCACTTAAACTCACAGTAAATACTTTAAGTACCAGTATAAACATTACTAAAACCAAAGGTCATTGCACCCATTTCCTGACTTCACTTTAACATTTGGACACATTAATGGGACTAAAATAGTACAATGTATGGTGAAGTAGATTACAAAAACATAGTTCTGCAAACATATACACGCACCAGCCCAGGTTTTATCAAAATTGAAAGGATTCTAGGCTTTAACTGCTGCCTAAATGTGCATCAGTGGAGTACTAAATAAAGGATTTTTATATGTGTGCTTTAAAATAAAAAGTATACTTATGCTTTTAAATAAAATGCCTTTGTTTGAGAAAGAAAAACTTTTAAAGGACTATTACAAATGTTCTGAAGCTCCACTTTATGTTACAATCCACAAATGAAGGTTAGCCTGAACTGTTCACTGTAGAAACTGAAAATTTCCCCCTCTATCATCAGGGCACCAGTAATCCCATCTTCCTCAGCAGCATCGCCTTCTTCCAGGACTCCTGCATCACCCATCAGACGCAGGTGAAGCTGGCCGTCTACGACGTGAAGGACCGCTCGCAGAACACGGTACAGCTTTTCCTCCACCTTCACTGTTTATTCAAGTTTGCTGCTCCTTTTGTCCACAAAGCATATTAGCTGAGTGAATGTCTTTAATGTAAATAAACTGCAAACAGTTCCACTTACTATAGCAGCTTAACAGGAGCACCACGGTAAACTCTGATCACTTTCTGTCTGTTCAGATGTACATATTGGGCTCTGCGCTTTTTTCTCTGAAGGAATTACTACAAGAGAAGAGCCACAGATTACAGCTGGAACTGCGGTAAAACACACACGAATAGGAACAAAAATAAGACTTGGTTTCAGTTTGTGCACCAGATTTATAAAGTTTAAAGTGTACGTATGTTCGTAAATTAGAGTACCGTATATATTTAAGTTTGTGGCTTTAATCTGAAACTGATTCAATTCAAACTGTACAGACAGATTGCAAACGGCTTTACTGACCGTCCTGAAAGTCAACTCCAACCTTTAGACAGTAAATTGTTACCTTTTTGGGTTTTTGATTGATCAGAAGTGCTTTCCCAGTTAGACCACTACAGTACTTTGGGTTCGCTTAAGAAAGTTTTCTCAGACAAAATATTTTTTAGGAATTTACATATAAGGACATCAGTTTTTTGTTTTGTTTTTTGTTTTTGCCTGGCTCTGGTCGCAAGTGGCAGCTTTTCCTTTTCCTCCCGTCGTTTCCTCTCCCTGCGTGGCTCTTTGTATTGTCTGAAGTTCCTCGGCACTCATCTCTCCAACGCAATGGGATTATGGATCTGGTATCATGGACGATCAACTCTGTTGACAAGATTTTTGCCATGGTACTGTAACGGGTACAAGGATGCTCTCGAGGGTTGAATTGTACAGGGCTGACTATCAAATTTCTCCTGGGTCATGAGTAACCGAGGACAACAACTGCATCACCCCCCCCTCACCCCCCACCCCGGAGAACTTTCTGTGAGTGCTTATCAGAACTGCTGGCTGGAAACATCAGAACTGTGGCTGATCTGAACAAGGCTCATGGACTAAATCTCACCGCCTGGACCTCAAATGCATATGTAATTTGTCTTAACTGTGCTTGCTGGTAGAGTTTTTTGATGTCTCATATTGTGTCCTAATAGACAAGATGTGAAAGATCGTTTTTGTAATACCACCATCTACCCTCATGGTTCTTCTCCCTTTTCATATCTAAGATTATCATTCTGATAAGGAATGAGATGGCCGCGCTGATAACCAGCTGCAGCTTCGTACACTTAGTCCAGCTTTCGGACGACTGTGCGTACATATTCCCGTTGTACCTTGGTGCAATGTCAATAAAGATATTCTGATTCTGATTCTGATAATGGAAAATATCAGTGAAGTGCAAATATAGAATTACACACTACAGATTCTAGCATGTCATTATTTATTAACAACTAAACAAAATGTGTGTGTAAAGACGTGTTCCAGCCTTGCTGCTGCCACAGGATGTCAGAGGTTCAGTGTTGGCCAGGAGCTGCTGATCCAAGTTAAAGAAGTGATTTAAAAAGAGACTGGGAGGATGGCTCTTTGATTCTCAAAGGCAGATCGTTCCACAGTTTAGGAACAACCACAGGGGAACATGATCCCCCTCGAAGCTTTCGTTTTGAGGAGATCGTATACTTTTTTTGTATTGATTAACTGATCATTGTTACTGGCACTACCTCCAAAAAGACAGGAGGTGTTGCTGCTTTGGAGCATGTGGATTAACACAATGCCAATATGGAAAGACATCAGCATTTAAATAATCAACTGCTGCTTCCTATCAATTTGGAAAGGATCAAAGGTCATTTACAAACTATTTATAGTCCATCATTCTTCAGAGAAAAAGGTTATTCACAAGTCACACATTTAAGTCTGCTGTTAATCTTGTGCCAGCAAATTCACCCTAAAGGCCAGACCGTGCAATACTCGGCTAAATGAGCTTCATCTCATTTTGACTTTGACTTTGACTTTTGACTTTGACTTTGATCTCAGACTCTACAGGCCTCAGACAACAGGATAAAGGTTAAAAGTCATTACAGAACAGTTATAAAAACAAGTGGGTATCTGTGGTACTGCACTGAGCTGGTTTAGGTCCTATCTGGCAAACAGAACCATGTCTGTGAACATAGCTGGTTCTGAATCCTCCACTGCTCCTCTGTGTTTTGGTGTTCCACAGGGCTCTATTTTAGGTCCCCTGCTTTTCTCCATTTACCTGCTTCCCTTGGGATCAATCCTGATGGTACGTCCAGACCGAACGCGTTTTGAGCTGCAGGAGCGGCCGGTTTACATGCAAAGTCAATGATGGACGCGCCTCCAGGCGCGTCTAGGGGTCGGGCGTCGCGTCACGTGCGTGTTGAGCGTTTTGGAAGTGGCATTTGAGCGTTTTCCATGCACGTGAGCCCGCGGCAGCCTCCACAGCTCGACTTGAAAATGCCGAACATTTCGCCGTTCAACGCGTCTGTCAACCAATCAGGGAGAGTCGGGGAGGAGAGAGAGGGAGTCAGCTATGTGACGCGGTAACGAGGGGGACGGGTGTTGCGCAACTGTGTGACGTATTGTTTGTGAGACACGGAAATAACCCGCAAAGTCGTGTTCAAGTATGGAGGAGAAATAAAAAGGACCTTGCCTGGCGGAGTGCCAGTGAGGAAGTCGGGATATCGGGTAAGTTTTGAATTGTGAACTTTTCACGTTTAGCAAGTTAAGCTCTGCTAACTCCTCCCCCCCGCCGCCGCTGCTTCACGTTCTGGTCAGAACACCACTGGGTACCCGTGCGTCCAGCTTGAGGCATTTCGCACTTTTTGGCCGCTCAAAAAGCGTTCGGTCTGGACGTACCATTAGAAAGCATGTGATCTTTTTTCACTGTTACGCTGATGATAGTCAAATCTATATGCCACTACAAAAGAAAGATGCCCCCTCAATCCGGCCACTTCTGTTGTGTCTTGAAGACATCAAAGCTTGGATGCCTTTTAAACTTCTTAAATTTCAATGAAAGGAAAACAGAAGTGATGGTGTTTGGTCCTAGTGGCTATTGTGAACCTTGCCCTGTTGATCTGGGCCCTCTGACACCACATGTAAAGAAAACAGTTTCTAACTTGGGTTTTAAAATGGACAATGATTTTAAATTAGATTCCCAGATTGGAATCTAATTTGACTAACGCTGACATTATTAACTCTGATTTAATCCAACTCTGACTAGAGCTGATTCTGTGCTGTGGGGATTGTAAAGCCCATCCTCACAAAACAGCAGCTGGAAACAGTAATCCATGCCTTTGTCACCTCTTGGCTGGATTACTGTAATGCTCTTTACCTTGGCGTCAGCCAGTCCTCCCTCAGACGTCTCCAGTTGGTCCAGAACGCTGCTGCTCGGCTTCTAACTGGAGTTCATAAGAGGGAGCACATCACCCCCACTCTGGCTTCACTCCACTGGCTGCCTGTTCATTTTAGAGTTCATTTTAAGATTCTTTTATTTGTTTTTAAAAGTTTAAATGGTCTTGCTCCATCCTACCTCTCTGAGCTGCTTCACCCATACTCTCCTGCTCGGTGCCTCAGATCAGCTGATCAGCTGCTTCTGGAGGTGCCGAGGTCCAAACGGAGGCTCAGAGGGGACAGAGCTTTTTCTGTTGCTGCTCCAAAACTGTGGAACGATCTCCCTCTTCCATCAGACAAGCTCCTTCACTGTCCAGTTTTAAAACTCTTCTAAAAACACATTTTTACTCACTGGCTTTTAGCACAGACTGAATTTGTTCTGCACTGTTTTTATTGTTTTATTGATCTTAATGTTTTAACAACTGTTTTATTTTTTACGCGTTTAAATGTTCTTGATTTTATATGTACTGTACAGCACTTTGTTGCAGCTGTGGTTGATTTAAAGGACTTTATAAATACAGGCAGTCCCCGACTTACGAACGAGTTCCGTACCTACGGGCCGTTCGTAAGTCGAAAATTCGTAAGTAGGATCACATACCGTACAAAAAAAGTTTTTTTTTTTTTTTTAAATAAATAGATGTACAGTACTGTACAGTTACCAAGCACTTAGCCTATCATAACACAGTTTTTAAAGATGAAGGAGTGAGTTGAATTGTCTCCCTTTCACATAAAGGGAGCTAGCTCCCTTTATGTGAATGGAGCCTGCTAGGGAGGAGGGAGACAATTCAACTCACTCCTTAACTGTGTTAGGATAGGCTAAGTGCTTGGTAATGTACAGTACTGTACATCTATATATTTATTTATTTATTTAAAATATATATATATATTTTATAATGAGATGCATTTGTAAGTCTGAAACGTCGTGTCGAGGGTGTCGTAAGTCGAGGACTACCTGTATAGTATTATTATTATTCACTTTTGGCGTCTTTTTTTGTTTGTTGTTATTTTGTTTGGCAAGTTGAGACGGGTTTTCTCGTCCTGAGCATTTCATTGCATTGTTGGCCTTGTGTTGACCTGCATTATGACAATAAACTTAAACCTAATCTACAACGGAACAGCTCAAAAGGAAATAAATGGTCCAGTCAAAGTCCAGAACCTCATCTTGACTGAATCACTGTGGTGGGACCATCAGAGCTGAGCAGAAGCCTCAATGGACTGAAACATGTTGTTCCTTCTAAAGGGGACAGTTGAATGGGATGATGTGCTGGACTTAAGTTTTTCACACAAATCGTACATTTAAGCTTGTTTCTCCTAAATAAGTAATAACATAGTGGAATTTGTTGTGTTTTTCCACCATTTAAAAAAAGAAGAAGCCAGAATTGATCTCAGCCATGACAAAAATGCGTGTACGCAAACTTCTGTTTGTTTAATAATGGGATCATCTGAACCCTGTACCCAAAACGAGCACACCCTCTAGACGGCAGCGCTGTCATTCTCTTGTCTGACAAGGTGGAGTTAGAACTGCAATGTGGGCGTGAGTTCCACTCTAGGCCAAGAGGAAAAAGATCCCAAACAGGACATCTGCGTTATGTCTAAGAGCAGAAACCATTTTGAGAGGAAACAGAGCAAGTTGACTAGAAGGCGTGGTTTTTTTCTTCTTTTTAAGTGTTAAAACGAGGAACTGAGTATGTACGCTCACCCGCAGTGATGGGTTAATTTCCAGGGCTTAATGCAGTCATGTGTTTGGCTAACAGTTCGGTGGAGAACAAGCAGGTTGGGAACATTGCTGTGGCGGCGTGGCAGATGGAGGGGAGGTCAGATCCGAGGATGTCCATCGGACGTCTGCCAGACATCATTAACGGGCGGGTGAGGAGCTTTTGTTTATCTTGATGCGGTGTTGGAGGTAGACGGTGTGACATGAGTTGTTTTGTTTTATCAGACTGTGCTGACTGTAGATGAGAGCCTGACGGAGTCCATGGGAGTCCGGATCAAATACGCCTCGCTATGTAAAGACGCCCTGCTACGCTCAGGTTAGAACAACGAGTCGATCCGTTTTATCTTTGACCAGATAAAAACGTGAGCAGCTCAGCTTTTCTGTCAGAGCGACACAATTCCAAACTGATTTATTGGAAATTAATCGTGATGTGATCAGTAATGAGAAAGATAAAAGCTTTAGTCTATTAAAAAAAACCTACTGCCGTGACGATGAAACTCTTCCTGGAAACACGGTTACCAGCTCACAGTGTCTTCGAGGAGTTTAAGAAATGCCAGCTGTTTTTTGGGCATGGTTACAACTTTCAAACCTGTTTACTTCTGAACAGCTGACTCGGATGTAAACGTTTAAACACGAGTAAAACCAACGTTTACAGTAGTCCCTTGATTATAGCAGGGGGTTACGTTCCACTCACCACCGCGATGGGTGAAAAACTGCAAAGTAGGAATGCTATTAAAACAAAGGGTTTTGAGCTCAATCATCCAGGTAGATGACAACAGAAAGGGTTAAATCGTGTCATCTGGACCAGTTTCTTTAAGTGAGAAATGTTTTGTCTCCCTTCCAGAGGACTTCGTCAGTCTGCGGTTTGCCAGCCAGATCTGTCCCATAAGTGGCCTTTATTGTTGTGTTCCAAGCCAACCTCCTGTTGGAATCTTAGGCCCTGTTTACACGGACACTGTGGGGGGAAACGGAGGTTTTGGGTATGTTAATTAGATGAAAAGTTTTGCATTGACACAGGCGAATTCAAGTGTTTACATGCATCCGCTCGAATCTCCCCCCTCCCTCATGAATCCACTGTCGTTAACATGCCGGGTCATTAGTTGGCGCTGTGGATTTTTGCACCTTCACCTAATGCGCATGCGTGCTGCTTCACTCTGCTGGCGGACTGCTGCGTTCTTCTGGGCTAAACGTTGAGCTAACAACAACTTAACAACAAGTTAAAGCTGGAATTTGGATGAGTCTACAGATTTGACGCCAAGTGGGACCCGCTTCATCTAAAAAGCTCCACACCACATGTTGAGTGGACCTGAACTCAGACATGTCGGACTTTAGTCCGTGATGAACAGCTGATTTTAGCAGGTAAACAACGTTCTTAATAATGTTTGCTTGTGTTTACTTTGATCACACAACAACCAACTGATTTATTTATTTTTTTAAATCTGCGAGGTCGAGAAGCTGTCCTTCTACCAAGCGGACCGGTTCGGATTGGACCAGAATCCATGATGAAAACAGCAGAGTCCAGTTCAATAACATATTTACAGTTTGGTTAACGTGTTTTAATAGTGTGTTCGGTTTAATTCTCAGTGTTTGTGTGACGTACAGTTTGTTGTGTTGAATAAATAAATAAAAAATAAACCTGGTGTGTTCATTTTCAACTTTAAACACGCAGCATGTTATGCATCGTTTAAATCACGTAACTTGAGTCCAGATAGATTAATTTAGTTCAGATAACTTTATATATCTCCCACGCTAACATAAATATTGTTTATTATTGTTAAACTGTTCTTATTTAGCACATATTGTGCAGCGTGACGTGTGTAATGTCCGCCTGCCTGTTCAATAAACAGTGACATAAGAACTGGATCCAGCTGTGTCTCTTCCAACACAGATGCAGGTAATTCAGGTGTAGATTAATTAAATATGAGAATAAAAATATTTTCCATCAGTTGCAGTTCAAAAAGCGGTGCCTGTCCGCCGCCATTATTGTTGATAAAAATGCCAGCTGTCCGCGCGTGCGTGCTGCGCGCATGTGTTCAAACAAAAGCTCAGCGTTTATGTTATCAACGGGGGGGTCAGCGAAAAAGATCCACTCTGCAGGGTGAGTTCAGAAACCATCGGATTCAAAGAGGGGGGCTAGTGGTGTCGTGTAAACGATGAGTAGAACCGCAGAGAGAAAGGAGCAGTTTCACTAAAAATATGCGCCGTTAGAAGCGGGTTAACACATGCAAACAGAGCTTATATGTCAAAAAAATCCATGTATAACAATCAAACGTTTCTCACTTAAAGAAACTGGTCCAGATGACATGATTTAACCTTTTTTGTTTTCTACCTGGATGACTGAGCTTAAAACCCTTTTTCTGAACCACGTTGGCCTTGGTTGTCCTCAGGCCATTTCTGTGAGTAGCAAGTTGTCCATCTGGCCTAAAACATTTCATTGTTGTACATGATGGTTGATTGTTTTGGACAGATGGGTCCTGTTTGTATGTGTTAAAAGCCTTCTGAGAGTCCAACAGGAGGTTGGCTTGAAACACAGCAGTCAAGGCTGCTTATGGGACAGATCTGGTTGGCAGGCCACAGACTGATGAAGTCTTCTAGAGGGGGACGAAACGTTTCTCACTTATTTTTCGTTAGGAAAGCTATATTTATTTTAGTATTAATAAATATTTTAAGGCTTTATAAACCCTTCTTCTCTTCCTATAAACTCTTGCAATGTTCTTAACAATGTTCTAAACTCTTAAACCCACGTAATTTTAACAGCATACGTAAATACAGCACTGCATAATTTTACTCACCAGCTCTGCAGACCAGGAGCTTGGTTCCAGTCGGAATCAGTTCCGGTTCTGCAGACTTACCCTGCAGCGACAAAGCCCACCACCCCATCCAGATTGATGTGCGCGTGGATAATTGAGCTTCAGGAGCTTCTGTGAGCGACTTTCTTGCCAGTTCTGTGAGCTTAATAGATGAATCGTTACTTCTGACTTTGTGTTGCAGAACTTTTCCTCCATTTCAGCAGAAAGCAGCGACCGCAAGCACTGTTTGCTTCTAGGTAGTGTAGTTCTTTTGACTGGCATTTTAGTGTAGGCTTATTGAAAGAAAACTACAAAATTGTGGCACCTGTCCAAAATATTTATATATTTTCGTTAACTTTTTATCCCATACTGTCCCAATCACTTGAGTTATGCTAAAGTTGACAATCATGTGTCGTGTACAATCTTACATTGAAAATCCGTGAAAGATTGAGTTTGCTAAAGTCGAACTGCGAAGTAGCGAGGGACTACTGTCTTTCCGTTATCTGGATTTAATTCCCTTGTTTTTTCCCATTATTAATCAGAAAATTGGAATTGTGGAATTGTGGAATGTTTTGGATAAGGATGTTAAAGATGTAAACTCTGTGATGAAATTCAAAAAAATTATCAAGTCCAAACTGCTAGCAAAATACTAAAGCTTTAAGTAATTCATCCTAATGTATTTGTTGATTATTGAGTGTGAAATGTTACTAAATTGATCTGTTGTTTCTGGAAGTTTATTGTTTGAATTGATTGTTTGTAAATTGTTTTTTTGTTTTTTTGGAAAAAAGGGGCAGACAAAATAAGAAATTTTTCTTCTTTCTGCCACCTTTCATTTTATGTATTTTGATTTTTTTTCACATATTTATGAAATGTTTTTTTCCCCATTATCTTTTATGTTCTTTTTTTTTTTAACATGTAAAATGAATAAAAACTTTTAATTATTTGTGGGGAGTGGTGGCGCAGTGGTTAGAGACGGTGGGCCTGTGGTCGTAAGATCGCCGGTTCAAGCCCCAGTACGCCGGTTCAAGCCCCAGTACCGACAACATCAAAAAATGTGGGTGGAAAAAGGTGAAACACCCACACCTGCCTCCATCCTCATTCGCCCCACTCTGGGCCCCTGAGCAAGGTCCTTAACCCCCACCATCTGCTCCCTAAAACAGGTCTCTCTTGAAAATGAGTTCTCGTGGCTCAATGAGACTACCTGGATAAATAAAGGGTAAATGAAATTTAAAAAAAAAAATACCTCCATTATTCTGATGGGAGTAAAAATATTTCCATGGTAACTGTAGGTACAAACATGTGCAAGAACTGTTGAAGCTATGAGCTGATCTGTTTCAATCAGTGTTTGGAGGTGCCATGTCCAGGATGTACCGCTTACCCACCACTGGCGGGAACCACCTGCGGGTCCTGGAGCAGATGGCCGAGAGCGTCCTGTCACTCAACATTCCTCGACAGTTTGTCAAACTGTTGCTGGATGAGGACATGACCAGGTACGAACACACACCTGAACGTTCCAATGTTTATCTAAACCATACCATACCATACCATTTTATTTATAAAGCACTTTAAACAGGAACAAGTCCACACCAAAGTGCTGGACAAACAAACACGCAACAGGCAACACAGACAATGAAGTACAACACGAAAAACATAAAAACATTGCAGATCATAAATCAAACGATCCAATACAAATCAGCTGGCATTGAAAGCAATGGAGTAGTAGTGAGTTTTTAACCGGGATTTGAAAACCGAGAGGGAGGGGGCCTGTTTGATGAGCAGCACTGACTGGCACTTCAATAAAAAGACACTGTTAGAAAGATTTTGGATTAAAATCAAATCCAACGTCAGCATAGTTGCATTTTCCTGCATGGAGCAGACTTTTATTCTTAGTCCATAAATGTTCAACACAGTTGAGGTTGGGGTTTTGGTAATACCATTCAGGGGCTTAATGTTAGCTGATTTATCCAGTTCTTTTGTGTTTGGGATTGTCTTGTTGATAGCTTTGAGGTAGTTTTGCTTCATTTTTCCACTCATTTTGTGCCACAACTTGATGCACTCACCACCATGCCTGACACTTCTTAAGTCTGAAAGCTTCACCTTGACTCCTCTAAACATCCCTCTTGTCATTGTGGTCTAACACCTCGATCTTTGTCTCGTTTAATCATCAAGCTTTTCTCCAGAAGGCATTTCAGAGTAAAGTCTTCAAGTGTTCCTGCGGGGGTACGCTTGTTCCTCTGCGTACATACGTGCATACCTCTGCATATGGACGTACGNCAACACGAAAAACATAAAAACATTGCAGATCATAAATAAAACGATCCAATACAAATCAGCTGGCATTGAAAGCAATGGAGTAGTAGTGAGTTTTTAACCGGGATTTGAAAACCGAGAGGGAGGGGGCCTGTTTGATGAGCAGCACTGACTGGCACTTCAATAAAAAGACACTGTTAGAAAGATTTTGGATTAAAATCAAATCCAACGTCAGCATAGTTGCATTTTCCTGCATGGAGCAGACTTTTATTCTTAGTCCATAAATGTTCAACACAGTTGAGGTTGGGGTTTTGGTAATACCATTCAGGGGCTTAATGTTAGCTGATTTATCCAGTTCTTTTGTGTTTGGGATTGTCTTGTTGATAGCTTTGAGGTAGTTTTGCTTCATTTTTCCACTCATTTTGTGCCACAACTTGATGCACTCACCACCATGCCTGACACTTCTTAAGTCTGAAAGCTTCACCTTGACTCCTCTAAACATCCCTCTTGTCATTGTGGTCTAACACCTCGATCTTTGTCTCGTTTAATCATCAAGCTTTTCTCCAGAAGGCATTTCAGAGTAAAGTCTTCAAGTGTTCCTGCAGGCTCCAGTTCTTGGCAGGCTTGGGCCTTGTTGGTGTCTAGGTTGGTGTCTAGGGGGGGGTCACTGGTGCCCACTTCAACACTTGCTCTTGCAGAGGTTGGATGCTTTTCCCCTCCCCTCCTCTCCCTCCGCTTTGCTTTGCTGCTCTGTCTTGTCTGTGAAACTGCTTCTGAGCCTCTCTCTACAAATCTTCTGAACCATAATTATGGACTTGATTTGTTCAGTTGGTCCCTCAACACAATTGATAACATTTCTTCGAAGAGAAGACATGCTTTAGGTGAGCCGGTTTGCCCTGTTGGCACACACGCAGCTGGATATCTCTTCGATTTGGAAGGCTTGGTGTCTGTCTATGCTGCCATTTGTGGATTTTAAGGACACATATAATTGGATTTATGATAACTGGTTCCTGCTTTTTGGATTCGTCTGGTCGCTGGTTTATCTACAATCAAGGAAGTCGTTGGCAGCAAATTTGGACCCAATCATGCTTCTTGCCTTATGATGGCTTGGTTTGTGCCTCAAGCACCCAGACTCAAATGCTTTTGACAGAATGGATAAGATCTCTGGGATTATTCTCAGGCACGATCCATTGGTGTGGCCATGTTTTTCTATTACATTAGGGCTTAGTGTATTTCTAGTTGATGTCTTTTTTTTTCTTAGTTATATACTAGATGTTATTACTGTTTTTCTCTTACATTTTGTTGTTGGATGTAACTGGGACCCTGTGTACATAATCTCGTTTCATCACATGTACCACACGCGGTGCAAATTACAATAAAGACTCTCTGACTCTGATGTAATTATGTAATTTGGACATTTCAGAACTGAGTGGACTAACATAGACTCAAGGTAGATGTCATTATAGTTCTGCTTGTCCCCAAA
Source organism: Garcialebias charrua (assembly GCA_038048925.1). Lineage (NCBI taxonomy): Eukaryota > Metazoa > Chordata > Actinopteri > Cyprinodontiformes > Rivulidae > Garcialebias > Garcialebias charrua. The sequence goes on along the minus strand of JBBPBX010011231.1, from coordinate 7,312 downwards.
ACAATAGTGTTTATCTGAATTTGGCTCCCCTGGCTGGCCTTGCAGGCTACCTTATGTAAATTTGCCTAGAGGACATGTAAATGACGCTCTGCCCCCACCCCCTCCCTCCCATCGAGGAATTCCAACTGATGAACCTGAGGAAACCAGCTAATAAACATTGTGTCATCATTTCAGGACTCTTGGATTCCCATATGCGTTGTCCTTGACCATTCCCCAACATCCCTCGAGAATGTTTACAGATCTCACCGGAGGGAACTTGTTGATTATTCCATCCTTATCAGAACTCTTACAGTGCCCTCAAGAGCGTCCTTGGACATGTTCACCGCTCTCGTCTCTTCCCGAATGTCTACATCAACATGTGCTTGTATGTGCAAGGTGTTTTTTCAATATCAGATCTTCCTTCTCAGCTAAGAACAAAGAGTTTGATAGGAATTGTTTTTGCCTCCAATTCCCACATGTCCCATTTTCTCTACTTTTTTGTCTGTCTAAACAGATCTCACTTGTAAATGTCTTCAAGGCTCAATGCGACTTATCTGTCTAAATAAAGGTTGAATTGAATTGAATTAAATCCAGCAGTCACTGTGCAAGAGGCAGGGGACGCCCTGGACAGGTCGCAAGCCCATCAAAGGGACACAGAGACAAACGACACAAACTACTGTTCACTCTCTCACTCACACCTAGAGACAGTTTAGAGTTACCAATCAGCCTAAAGCCACCAGTATACTTCCACGTACGTCTGTTCACGCGTACGTACGTACGTACGTACGTACGTACGTACGTACGTACATACGTGCGTACTGTACGCAGAGGGTTCAGACATAATTCTCGAGTATCCACCCTGAGCAGCTGCAGCGCAGCTCTACAGACAAGGAGCGTTTACCTACGGGAAAAATTGAGGTCGCCGATTGGTCATTTGCTGACACGCCTACTGAATT
>JBBPBX010011230.1:22340-56355 GCA_038048925.1 Garcialebias charrua | reverse complement strand
TAAAATACAGGTAGTCCCCGACTTACGAGCGCTCTGACTTACGAGGTCCCGGACTTACGAGCATGCATCTCATTTTTACTTTTTTTTTTTTTATAAATGAATACATGTACAGTACTGGACAGTCACCAAGCACTTAGCCTATCCTAACACAGTTTTTAAAGATGAAGGAATAAGTTGAATTGTCTGCCTTTCACATAAAGGGAGCAAGCTCCCTATGGAGCCTGCAGGGAGGAGGGAGACAATTCAACTGATTCCTTCATCTTTAAAAACTGTGTTAGGATAGGCTAAGTGCTTGGTGACTGTACAGTACTGTACATTTATCTATTAATAAATAAAAAACAATAAAAAATAAAAATACTGTATATACTGTATATTTTTAATAAATAGATAAATGTACAGTACTGTACAGTCACCAAGCACTTAGCCTATCCTAACACAGTTTTTAAAGATGAAGGAATCAGTTGAATTGTCTCCCTCCTCCCTGCAGGCTCCATAGGGAGCTTGCTCCCTTTATGTGAAAGGGAGACAATTCAACTTATTCCTTCATCTTTAAAAACTGTGTTAGGATAGGCTAAGTGCTTGGTGACTGTCCAGTACTGTACATGTATTCATTTATTTAAAAAAAAAAAAAAAAATTTTTTTTTTTTTTTTTACTATGTGATCCTACTTACGAATTTTTGACATACGAGCGCCCCCTAGGGACGGAACTCGCTCGTAAGTCGGGGACTACCTGTATATATATATATATATATGTATATATATATATATATATATATATATATATATATATATATATATCGTGTCTTGAAAGTGCACGCTTTGTTTCTCGGGGGAGGATGGGGTCACAAAACATACCTAGGACACCAAATTCCAAGTCCAGATTAACACCACACACCTGACAGAAAGAAAAAAAAACACAGTTGTTTATAAACACAACTGGAGCGACATGTTCACAGAGATATTAGTCAGAATGTAGTTTAGACTTATCTCATTTTGCCTAGTCAAAGTAAAATTAGAGATAGAAGGAGACATTTTAAAGCTTTTTTATTTCACATTTACTCATTCATTTGCAACTGAAAAGCTTTGGTCTGAATTCAGGTCATCTGGACAGTTTTTTCTATTTTTTAATGCTGAAACGTTTCACCTTCCAGCCGGCTTCATCAGTCTAAGAAAAACAAGCAGGTTGAATGAATGAATAATGGGGACGCATGCAGGCCTCGATAGTCTCAAAGCAAAACAAAGAAACAAAAACAAACAAAAAACTCGTAGCATACGGCTTACTTGGATAGAATAACTTATTTTCTAAACTGTACTGTTCGATTTTCCTTTTCATCGCCTGCCGCAGACGTAGGCACAAGTTAGCTTACGTTAGCTCGTTAGCTACGGTACATCGTTATACATGTACGTGAAACCACAGAATTCAAGAGAACAAAGCTACGAAACAGAACCAATTACCTTCAACTTCTGAATGGATTGCAGCAAGTTTAGGGCAGGAGTTCCGTGACAAATGAACTGAACACAGTTTAGCTCCGTGATCACCGCAGCACAGACAGAATATACAATAAACAACAACGGTTGAGATTCAAGCTAGCGCGGTTCAACAAGCGAGGTGTTGACTGGTTGGAACAGATCACGTGCTGCAGAGCCATATAAAGTGAGAGTTGCGACACTTCCATAGAGTTCCATTGTAAGAATGGAATGCGGAAGTCACGTGGGTCATGGAGGGGGCGATTTGTTCCATGGCTGTTTTACAGTCTGACTCTGCCTGCAGTAGCGCTCCGTCACCGCCAGAGGGCGCAGCTCCACAAGGTTTCCATAGCCGTTGTTTGGAACGATTGACCGACTGTCGGCAAGTTCAAAGAGTGTCAGAACTCTCTATATATATGGCTCTGACGTGCTGCCTCCGCCAATCCAATCATAACGCTCGAGTTCCGAAGTTCTTCTTGTTTTTTAATGGAAGAAAGCAAAAAACACAAGTACTGCCACCTACTGAAATGAATGTGTGACCTCGACGTCGTGGAATAAATGAGGTTTCTTGTAAATGAGTCGAGTCTAACCTGCCTAAATAAAGGTTGAATGAATGAATAACAACAACAACAACAACAACAACAACAACAACAACAACAACAATTATATTCTTCAAATAAATAATATACAGTATATATAATTTGTAAAAAAGAAAAAAAGAATTGAGGAAATGCATTAAAATGTTATTAAAAAACAACATTCTTAATAAATCAATTGTCTAATGCAAATTTATAGTCCTAAAAGTTTAACTCTGTGAACCAGGTCCAGATAACGTCCAAAACTGACGTTCATACGACGTACAACTGCGGTCATGGTTAGACGTCCTAATTAGACCTTGTTTGCACGTCAGGGCGACGTCTATAATTGGACTCTCAAATGACGGACAAGTCTAATTTGTAAAAAAAATAAAAAAGAATTGAGGAAATGCATTAAAATGTTATTAAAAAACAACATTCTTAATAAATCAATTGTCTAACTGCACTTTTATAGTCCTAAAAGTTTAACTCTGTGAAGCGGGTCCAGATCACCTCCAAAACTGACGTTCATACGACGTACAAATGCGGTCATGGTTAGACGTCAAAAATAGACCTTGTTTGCACGTCGGGGCGACGTCTAGAATTGGTCTTCGACCAATGGGCTCGATATAGACGTCACCTCGACGTCCCCTGGACGTCTACTGTTTAGTGGGTATATGTACAATGTGTGAATGCAATTAAGAACTGGATACACATTGGAAATCTCTAACATTCCCAACCCGCAGTAATCCTACATCTAAGTTACAAGTTACCCACCCAGAGTATAAAACCCCTTATATAAAAATAAGCATCAATACTAAATGGTAATAAAAACTACGTAAGAAAATATACGGTAACTGTCAGAGCTTATATGCTGGAAACGCAATACAAACTAACAAAGCTAAGGAAAATAAATGTAAGAAAAAACAAACAAAGAAATCAAACAAAAACAAAGAATAAAAATAAAATAAACAAAACAAACAAAACAACAAATAAATGTAATAAGAAATAAACAAAACAAACAGGAAAAGTAATAAAGAATAAACAAAAACAAACAAAAATAAATGTAAAAACAAACCCATAAAACAAATAAAAATAAAAACAAAAGCAATAAAATCAAACGGACTACCCCTCCTATCAAAAATCACGCCTCAAGTGTGTGGAATCTATATTTCTGTTATGTGTTACCCTTAGCAAAGAATATGAACTAGGATTTTAGCCAGGTCAGGCCATCTCATCTTCATCGTCTTCATCTTCTTCATCATATACACCTGTAAGGGGGAAACCCTCTCCTGCTTGAACAGCCATCTGATAGGAAGGCAGCTTAGGAAACCTATCATCAACTGCGCGACTGATGCACTTCAGACAAAAATGCCTCACACAAGGAACGCAGCAGCATCCACAACAAATTAACATAACCACAACTGCAAATATTGTAATCACAGCAGTGACGACAACAGCTCTCCATTTCCCAAAAGTAGAGATGAACCACTCACTTAGAGGGTTCTGAACTCCAGAGCTTTCAGCTAGCTCCTCAGACAGAGATTTCAAGCCATCCAGAGCTCTTGTAAATGAACCATCTGGACTTGTGTTATTTGGGATGAATGTACAACATTCTTGCCCAAACATGGAACAGACACCTCCTCTCTCTGCCAGCAAAAAGTCCACAGCTAATCTTGTTTGATACGCCATCAAGGATGTTGCTGCAAGCTGCTGATGAGCGCCCTCAAGTGCATCTCTTGTCAAATTATTCAGCCTCTGAACATTAAAATGAATGTAATTAATCCTGGCCACATTTTTATTTACAGTAATAGATGGAATCATAGACTCAAAACCAGCTGCAATGGGATCAACTAATTTGTATTCATCTGGGACCCCCTGTGGGACTCCGATTGCGTTAATGTACGCTGGAGAATCTACATACAGATCAAAGTCACGCTTTCTCCTCTCAAACTCACCAATCACATGTGTACTTCTCCTGAAAGTTTCCAAATCCTGTCCTGTTAAATTCACCATCTTAATTGGAGAAATTAAAGAAACGAGTGTACAGATTCCTGACCATCTTGGAGACAATGTACTTCTCAAAGTTCTCCCACCACAAAACCAGTAGACATCTGCACGTGCTACAGATAATCTCGTCATGTTTGTCCAAGCTCAAACATCCATATTCAACTTACACCAACTTGAATCAATATCACCTACAGATGTACCTCCCTGAATTTTCCTAACCAGACAAATGTAAGAGTTTCTCACTGGAGTGAAAACAGGTGGGATTGCATCTCTGGGAGCCATGGGAAAATATTTCTCCAAACCTTTGCAACTATCAGAGGGATTTTCCTTCATATGTAGTTCTAACATGCAGTGAAAACATGAATCATTTGAAAGAGGTGATGTCATCATTAATAACGCTGGCCTGGCCTTCGCACAAACAACGCAATCTTTATACTTCACTTGTTCTACTGCATTTTCAACATACTCTATCCAGTAATTTTGCTGTGTGAAACCTGTCTCCAGAGCCAACTTTTCTTCATATGTCACATCTGTCATATAAGACACCTCTTGGTCTGATTCAATCTGACTTTCCTCCCTCTGAACCACATTTATCCTGAACGGACTCGTTGGATCTTTGCCAGAAACATGAACTCCCAGTATATAAGTGTCACTATCCTGCCTCTGAGGATTCTTTAAAGTCAAAATCAAAGAATTACATGTATTTTGTGCTAGACACCTGGTGCTTTTAGTATGATCTTGTATGATTGACAAGCGTTCCTGTAACGGATACTTCCCTCTTCTCGCTTTTTCTGGTCTGTAACCCCAATCAGCAGGCCCTGAATTACACAACACATTATTCCAGTCCCCGCAATTCATGTCATGCCCATAAGTCACACAAATATACTTCACTGCCCAAATAAATGACTCCTGCCTCGCACCACAGTACATCACAGAGCAAAGGTCAAATTTAACAGATGCAGTCACCCCAACTGTGAAGTTAAACTGTAGGAAATTAACTATCATGGATCTCTTTGATCTGCTAATGTCAGAGTCTGGGTGTACCTGAATCTGAACATCTGCAACCTCTGTTCCATCTTCCCCTCTTCTGAGCAAGAAGTTAGGGTCCTCATCACAAGATCTGTTGACATTGTCGTGAACAACTTCAGGGGAGCCTGTCCTAGCTTTCGATGCAACCCACAGAGTGAGTCCTGTAATCAAAATAATTCCCAAAGTGGTTATCACACTTAACCTAACCGCTAGATAATTCATTCTTCCTGCAACAATTATGTACAACAAACAATGTCCCCTTTTATGTAATGTTATTTTAAGTCTGTTTTGATTTTTTCCTCAAGTTGTATCGGGGCCTTGGAACTAGTCGATCTAAGCTCTCAGTTGAAGGTGGTGCTGCATTGTCACTCTGTACAGATGGCTCACACAGTTCCTTAGATGCACCCAGTTCTCCAGATGCGCTCAGCCCTTCGGATGTACTCAGCTCTTCAGATGTGCTCAGCTCAGCCAAGTCCTTTCGTACCTGCTGTAGAGTGCATAGAGAAGGGTCAGAGCTTTTAACATAGTGTGTCTTATGAATCCAGTTACTGAGCTTTTCCTCAGCCAACCAAATTTTAACACAGTGAGAAGTGACGGCAGCCACCTTATAAGGGCCCTCCCATTTAGGCTGCGACCAGTTAAAACGGGCTACCTTTCTTAGAATCCAGTCACCTGTATCCACGTGGGCACCGTGTTGTTCTCCCTCTGCAGTCTGGATCAATTGAATCTGTTGAGAAATACTCATTACAGTATTATTAAGCCTCTTCAAGTACTCTGATATATCATAATGTTGTAATTGTAACATAGTACTTTCTGACAGCAATGGATGGGTGAAAGGGCATGACATTTTCCTTCCTGTAAGTATCTCATGAGGGCTTACATTCAGAGTAGTGTTTGGAGTTGACCTTAAATTGAACAGCACTATAGGTAGGGCGTCAGGCCATTTCAATTTTTTGTCTGCACAAACCTTTGCCAACCCTTCTTTAAGAGTGCGATTAGCACGTTCTACAATTCCTTGTGACGCTGGATGATAGACCGCTCCAAACTTGTGTCGAATGCCAAACATTTTCTCAACTTCTCTCATTTCCTCATTTGCAAAATGGGAACCATTATCTGATCTGATCACTGAAGGAACTCCAAATCTGGGGATCAACTCCTTTGTCAACCACTTTATTACTTCTTTTGCCTTTTCAGTTTTAGTTGGAAACGCTTCCACCCACCTACTAAATTGATCTACGCAAACGAGTAAATATCTCTTTCCATCCACTCTATTTTCAACACCCATGTCAGTAAAATCTATCACAATCTCTTTCCACGTTCCCTGTTCCCTGTTGTGTAATTCAGGGCCTGCTGATTGGGGTTACAGACCAGACTGTGTCAACTCTTGAAACTGTGCCTGCAGTCAACCTACTTCACATATGGGGAGCAATATTATAGGCAGAAACATGGGTGTGCTATGGGGTCGCCAGTTTCTCCTATTGTTGCCAACCTGTACATGGAGGAGGTAGAAAAGAAAGCCTTGACTTCCTTTTCAGGGAGACCACCAAGTCATTGGTTCAGGTATGTTGATGACACCTGGGTTAAAATTAAATCTCAGGAAGTCCAACATTTCACTGATCACATCAACTCTGTGGATAAATATATCAAGTTCACACGAGAAGATGTAAAAAATGGCAGGTTGGCTTTCTTGGACTGTGAGGTCTCAGTTTCTGATAGAGGAAATTTGCAAACTGAGGTGTACCGCAAACCCACCCACACAGACCAGTATTTACAGTTTGACTCCCATCACCCTCTGGAGCACAAGTTAGGAGTCATCAGGACTCTGTATCACAGAGCAGACAGCGTCCCCACTAACTTAGGAGCCAGACAGAAGGAGAAATCACACACAAAACAGGCTCTAGGGAAATGTGGATATCCTAACTGGGCCTTCCTGAAAGCAGAGAAGAAACCCAAACAGGACTCCAGCCAACCATCAGGTGAAAAGAAGGAACCCAGACCCAGACCAGTGGTCATTCCGTATGTTGCGGGAGTTTCAGAGACATTGAGACGTTTATTCTCTAAACACAACGTCCCAGTGGCTTTTAAACCCCAAAATACATTACGGCAAAGACTGGTTCATCCCAAAGATCCAGTCCCCCGGCACAAACAGAGTAATATTGTGTATGCTGTTCAGTGTCAGGAGGGCTGTGATCAGTCTTACATTGGGGAAACTAAACAGCCACTGGCCAAAAGGATGGCCCAGCACAGAAGATCAACATCATCAGGTCAGGACTCTGCAGTCTACACTCATCTCCAGGCCAGCGGTCACTCTTTCAAGGATGAAGATGTTCACATCCTTGATAGAGAGGAACGATGGTTTGAGAGAGGAGTAAAGGAGGCCATCTTTGTGAAAAGAAACCGTCCATCATTAAACCGGGGTGGAGGCCTCCGGGTTCAACTGTCTCCCTCTTACAATGCTGTGATTGCTAGTATCACTCAGCCCTCTGTGAATAGCAAACAACCATCAGGGTGCTAATGATCCATTGTTAGGCTGATGGCCCTCCTTGATCATGTGAGCAACTGGTTTCAGGCTGTCATCAGCCAACTGGTTGTGCAACACTGTGAGAGGGTGCTATTTATAAGACTGAGCTGAATACAGCAACTCAGACTGAGGAAGTCTTTCGGACGAAAGACGAAACGTTTCTACTTTTTTTTTTGCTTTGTTTTGTTTTATTTTTTGAATGTCCAGAGGACCAGACTTAGCTTTTTTAGATATTATTTTAGAATTATTCAATAGAGTCTGGGAAGAAGGAAAAATACCACAGTCTTGGAAAGAAGCAGTAATCATCCCAGTACGAAAACCAAGAAAAGATCATATCAAACCAGAGAACTACAGACAGGATCAATATTAGTTGAAATTGGAGAACCACCACTGAACATTAGAAGAGAACAATTAGCATTAAACTACTGGGCAAATTTAAAAGGACACGAACAAAATCATCCAATACAAGAAATATTCAAACCATGCTGGGAAAAAGAAAAGAAACACACAAAAAGCTTTGGTTGGACGAGCTGGTCTGAGCAGCCCAGTTCTCACCTCCTTCTACAGGTGTGCAGTGGAGAGCATCCTGTGCTCCAGCATCAACGTGTGGCATGGAGGCTGCACAGTTGAAGAGAGGAAAGCTCTGCAGAGAGTGGTGAAGGCTGCACAGAAGTCTGTTGGAGTCAGTCTCCCCACCATCACAGACATTTACACCTCTAGATGCAGGAAAAGAGCCACCTGTATCATGAAAGACCTCACTCATCCAGCACACTCACTCTTTGCCCCACTCCCCTCAGGACGGAGGTTGAGGAGCATCAAGTGTAGAACCACTAGACTGAGGAACAGCTTCTACCCTGAGGCTGTTAGACTCATGAATAAATAAAAATAAAATTAAAATAAACACTGCAAAATATCACATCATGCTGATGCTGATATGTTTTCTTGTTGCTGTGTTCATCTGTGTTCATCTGTGACCATCTGCTCATACAAACTCATGTTCGTGCTGCTGTTTATTCCCACTATATTAGGCTTAGTGTATTACTAGTTGATGTTTTTCTTAGTTAGTTCTCGATGTTATTACTGTTTTTCTCTTTCATTTGTTGTTGGATGTAACTGGGACCTCGTGTACATAATCTCGTTTTCATCTCATGTACCACATGCGGTGCAAATGACAATAAAGACTCTCTGACTCTGACTCTGACTAAATCAAAAATCAGTAGAAATTCAAATAGATTATCTTAATGTCAGCCCAACAGTTCCACTTTCAAACATCCATCCATGGTTAATCACAGACCCAACAGTTGACTTAAAGGAGACCACAGATAGGTTTTTTAAATTTTTATGGTATGTCTGTGGGCTATCCAGACAATGTTCATTCAATTTAATACACAAACTAATTCTTAGATAATCAGAGTCAGAGAGTCAGAGAGTCTTTATTGTCATTTGCACCGCATGTGGTACATGTGATGAAAACGAGATTATGTACACGGGGTCCCAGTTACATCCAACAACAAATGCAAGAGAAAAACAGTAATAACATCTAGAATTAACTAAGAAAAACATCAACTAGTAATACACTAAGCCTAATATAGTGGGAATAAACAGCAGCACGAACATGAGTTTGTATGAGCAGATGGTCACAGATGAACACAGCAACAAGAAAACAGATCAGCATCAGCATGATGTGATATTTTGCAGTGTTTATTTTTATTTTATTTTTATTTATTCATGAGTCTAACAGCCTCAGGGTAGAAGCTGTTCCTCAGTCTAGTGGTTCTACATTTGATGCTCCTCAACCTCCGTCCTGAGGGGAGTGGGGCAAAGAGTGAGTGTGCTGGGTGAGTGAGGTCTTTCATGATGCAGGTGGCTCTTTTCCTGCATCTGGAGGTGTAAATTTGGGCAGCACGGTGGCACAACTGGTAGAGCTGCTGCCTCTCAGCGAGAAGGTTGCCGGTTCAAATCCCGGTCCGGGGCCTTTCTGGGTGGAGTTTGCATGTTCTCCCCGTGCATGCGTGGGTTTCCTCCGGGTACTCCGGTTTCCTCCCACAGACCAAAAAACATGCTTGTTAGGCTGATTGGTGACTCTAAATTGACCCTAGGTGTGAGTGTGAGAGTGGATGGTTGTTTGGTGTGAGTGAGACAGGTCCCTCTTGTAAATGAGTCCCCGTGACTCAACGAGGCTAGCCTGTATAAATAAAGGTTGAATGAAAATGAAGATAAATGTCTGTGATGGTGGGGAGACTGACTCCAACAGACTTCTGTGCAGCCTTCACCACTCTCTGTAGAGCTTTCCTCTCTTCAACTGTGCAGCCTCCATGCCACACGTTGATGCTGGAGCACAGGACGCTCTCCACTGCACACCTGTAGAACGAGGTGAGAACTGGGCTGCTCAGACCAGCACGTCTCAGCCGTCTGAGGAAGTAGAGTCTCTGATGATCAATTATACCCTTTTTAATTCTGCCATTTTTAACTTTCGTTTTGAACGACTGGTTTATGATAATGAGCTCTCATGGCCACGCCCTTCAAAGATCTGTTTACATTTACTCCGCCCTCTGTAAGAGCCAGTATCTCTAATCTGTTGTTGTTTTAAAATTAGCTCTTTTTTTATTACTCATTTGACTTACTGTTAGTGCTAGCTTAAGATAACTTACCGAAAGCCGTCTGCGCGCGCCGCCATGAGCTGCTCCTTTTAGCCCGAATCCGAGGCTAAAAATAGCTCGTTCCTCCTCCGCCCTTTTATGTCCGCTCGTTGCATGCAACGCTTTTGGGAGCGATCTCTGCTTCAGTCCAGACACATGCACAATGTTCACTGAGTGTTTCCAGTTAATTTATCCGTATGAGGCAACCTCTGACCCCCACGCTCCTCAAAAGCTATCAGCTCCCAGCCAGCTCCCGCCCGCAGATGGTCTCTTCGCCGGCGGTCTGCTCGTTTTCCGTCTGCCAGCTGCTCGTTGGGAGCGATCGCTAATACGCTAAAAATTGAATTAAAACTTAAAAATAACAATTATACTTTATTTATAAAGCCATTTAAAACAACCACAGCTGCAACAAAGTGCTGTACACATGAAATTACCGTAAGAACATTTAAACAAAAGATGAGATGAAATCAGGAATCAGGTGTGGGGCTGGACTCAGGTTTGGGGTGGGTTGTGCCTGCGGCTTGTGACGTCACAAGCAAGGGCGTAGATTTCATCTCATTATTTGGGGGGCCATAAAAAGGGAATTTTTTTAAGAGCAATTTTGGGGGGGTCGGCAAAGTTACAGTGAAATGTACTGCAAAATGTACAGAGGGAAGTTTATCCAAACTGCATGCATATACTATACAGAATAATCAGCAATAATATTGATTTAAATGGCATGTATTTAGTAGTCTTAATACTACTATTAATCAGTACAATAGTGACACTCATTACTCATAAAAAAATTAATGTGTTCAATCTTTGCCGCTTGTTATTTTGACAAGTGGCAAAATGAGAATTTTGCAAAATAGGTCCCCTCTAAATATTGTTTAAATTTCAGTTTGGCTTGTATTCATAGATTGCTGTGGTCAGTGTCACTGATAATCTGGTACAACACCTTCCCAAAATCTTAAAGCTTAAAAAGAAAACAGTTTTCAAGGAGAAGAAATACTTTAATGCAGGGGTCACCAAACTTTTTGAGACTGAGAGCTACTTCAGTGGGACCAAGAGGCACAAAGGTCCACTTGTTCGTTCCAAACAAATGTGCATGGTTCAACTTTAATTATAGTATTAATAATAATACATTATTCCCTCCCTGGGCTGCCACCTTACCGTGGTGGAGGGGTTTGAGTGTCCCAATGATCCTAGGAGCTATGCTGTCAGGGGCTTTATGCCCCTAGTAGGGTCACCCAAGGCAGACAGGTCCTAGGTGAGGGACGAGACAAAGCGCAGCCCACAAGACCCCTTATGATGAGTAATATAAATGGAAACAATGTTCCCTCGCCCGGACGCGGGTCACCGGGGCCCCACTCTGGAGCCAGGCCCGGAGGAGGGGCACGTTGGCGAGCGCCTGGTGGCCGGGCTTTCACCCATGGAGCTCGGCCGGGCACAGCCCGAAGAGGAGACGTGGGTCCCCCTTCCCATAGGCTCACCACCTGTGGGAGGGGCCAAAGGGGTCGGGTGCATTGTGGAATGGGTGGTGGCCGAGGGCGGGGACCCTGGCGGTCTGATCCTCGGCTACAGAAGCTGGCCATTGGGACATGGAATGTCACCTCTCTGGTGGGGAAGGAGCCTGAGCTAGTGTGTGAGGTTGAGAGGTTCCGGCTAGAAATAGTCGGACTCACCTCAACGCATGGCTCTGGCTCTGGAACCAGTTTCCTTGAGAGGGGTTGGACACTCTTCCACTCTGGAGTTGCCCCTGGTGAGAGGCGCCGAGCAGGAGTGGGCATACTTGTTGCCCCCCATCTCGGTGCCTGTACGTTGGGGTTCACCCCGGTGAACGAGAGGGTAGCCTCCCTTCGCCTACGTGTGGGGGGACGGGCTCTGACTGTTGTTTGTGCCTATGCGCCGAACGGCAGCGCAGATTACCCACCCTTTTTGGAGTCCTTGGAGGGGGTATTGGAGGGTGCGCCTCCTGGGGACTCCCTTGTTCTGCTGGGGGACTTCAACGCTCACGTGGGCAATGACAGTGAGACCTGGAGGGGTGTGGTTGGGAGGAACGGCCCCCCTGATCTGAACCCGAGTGGTGTTCTGTTGTTGGACTTCTGTGCTCGTCATGGATTGTCCATAACAAACACCATGTTCAGGCATAAGGGTGTCCATATGTGCTCTTGGCACCAGGACACCCTAGGTCGTAGTTCAATGATCGACTTTGTTGTCGTCTCATCTGATCTGCGGCCGCATGTCCTGGACACTCGGGTGAAGAGAGGGGCGGAGCTGTCAACTGACCACTACCTGGTGGTGAGTTGGCTCCGATGGTGGGGGAGGATGCCGGTCAGACCTGGCAGACCCAAACGTATTGTGAGGGTCTGCTGGGAACGTCTGGCAGAGTCTCCCGTAAGACGGAGCTTTAACTCCCACCTCCGGGAGAGCTTTGAACACGTTCCGAGGGAGGCGGGGGACATTGAGCCCGAGTGGACCATGTTTCGCGCCTCTATTGTCGAGGCAGCTTATCGGAGTTGTGGCCGCAAGGTTGTTGGTGCCTGTCGTGGTGGCAACCCTCGAACCCGGTGGTGGACACCGGCGGTGAGGGATGCTGTCAAGCTGAAGAAGGAGTCCTATTGGGCCTTTTTGGCCTGTGGGACCCCGGAAGCAGCAGATAGGTACCGGCAGTCCAAGCGGCATGCGGCTCGGGTGGTTGCTGAGGCAAAAACTCGGGCGTGGGAGGAGTTCGGAGAGGCCATGGAGAATGACTTCCGTACGGCTTCGAGGCGATTCTGGTCCACCATCCGGCGTCTCAGGGGGGGAAAGCGGTACGCGACCAACACCATTTATGGTGGGGATGGCGTGCTGTTGACCTCAACTCGGGATGTTGTGAGTCGGTGGGCGGAATACTTCGAAGACCTCCTCAATCCTACTGGCACGTCTTCCACTGAGGAAGCGGAGCCTGGGGACTTTGGATCGGGCTCTCCAATCTCTGGTGCGGAGGTCGCCGAGGTGGTTAAAAAGCTCCGCGGTGGCAAGGCTCCGGGGGTGGATGAGATTCGTCCTGAGTTCCTTAGGGCTCTGGATGTTGTGGGGTTGTGTTGGCTTACGCGACTCTGCAATATCGCGTGGACATCGGGGGCAGTTCCCTTGGATTGGCAGACTGGGGTGGTGGTTCCCCTATTCAAAAAGGGGGACCGTAGGGTGTGTTCCAACTATAGAGGGATCACACTCTTAAGCCTCCCTGGTAAGGTCTATTCAGGGGTTCTGGAGAGGAGGGTCCGTCGGATAGTCGAACCTCGGATTCAGGAGGAGCAGTGTGGTTTTCGTCCTGGTCGTGGAACACTAGACCAGCTCTACACCCTCAACAGGGTCCTGGAGGGTGCGTGGGAGTTTGCCCAACCAGTTTACATGTGCTTTGTGGACTTGGAGAAGGCATTCGACCGCGTCCCTCGGGGGGTTCTGTGGCGGGTACTCCGGGAGTATGGGGTACCAGGCCCATTGATATGGGCTGTTAGGTCCCTGTACGACCGGTGTCAGAGCTTGGTCCGCATTGCCGGCAGTAAGTCAGGCTCGTTTCCGGTGAGAGTTGGACTCCGCCAAGGTTGCCCTTTGTCACCGATTCTGTTTATAACTTTTATGGACAGAATTTCTAGGCGCAGCCAAGGTGTTGAGAGGATCCGTTTTGGTGGCCTTAGAATCGCTTCTCTGTTTTTTGCAGATGATGTGGTCCTATTGGCTTCATCAGCTCGTGATCTACAGCTTTCACTGGAGCGGTTTGCAGCTGAATGCGATGCGGCCGGGATGAGGATCAGTTCCTCCAAATCCGAGGCCATGGTCTTGAGCCGGAAAAGGGTAGCGTGCCCTCTCCGGGTCGGGGAGGAGGTCCTGCCCCAAGTGGAGGAGTTTAAGTATCTCGGGATCTTGTTCACGAATGAGGGAAAACTGGAGCGTGAGATCGATAGGCGGATAGGTGCAGCGTCCGCAGTGAAGCGGGCGCTGTACCGGTCTGTCGTGGTGAAGAGAGAGCTGAGTCAAAAGGCAAAGCTCTCAATTTACCGATCGATCTACGTTCCCACCCTCATCTATGGTCATGAGCTTTGGGTTATGACCGAAAGAACAAGATCTCGGATACAAGCGGCTGAAATGAGTTTTCTCCGCAGGGTGGCTGGACTCTCCCTTAGAGATAGGGTGAGAAGCTCAGTCATCCGGGAGGGACTCGGAGTAGAGCCGCTGCTTCTCCACATCGAGAGGAGCCAGTTGAGGTGGCTCGGGCATCTGGTTAGGATGCCTCCTGGACGCCTCCCTGGTGAGGTGTTCCGGGCATGTCCCACCGGGAGGAGACCCAGAGGAAGACCCAGGATACGCTGGAGGGACTATGTTTCTCGGCTGGCCTGGGAACGCCTTGGGATTCCCCCAGAGGAGCTGCTCCAAGTGGCTGGGGAGAGGGAAGTCTGGGCCTCCCTACTTAGGCTGCTACCCCCGCGACCCGACCCCGGATAAGCGGAAGAAAATGGATGGATGGATGGATGGATAATAATACATTTACATACATGTGAAAATATGACTGCCTGATCACATCTGATCTGGTCTGTATTATTAAAGACTCCACACAATGATTTAGCTTGGTAAATATGATCAATTATTATTGATAATTACCAGTAGTGATTAGAACTCTCAATCAAGAACTTGAGTCCTCAGTTTGAATAATTTTTTGGCTCTTCTGTGCAAATGTAAATTGTTCTTAGCTTTGACTGGGAGTGTGGATGGTTGTTTGTCTCTTTGTCTGTCTCTGTGATGGACTGGTGACTTGTCCTGGGTGTCTCCTGCCTTCACACAAAAGCAGCTGAGATTGGTTCCAGTCCTAAACAAGGGGGCATAATGGATTACTTATTAACTGATATTTAAACATAAAAGAGGAGATACAGTATATGGATGCAGTTAGAGAGGACATGAAGGTAGTTGGAGTGAGGACAGAGGACGCAGAGGACAGAGTGAGGTGGAGGAGGATGACTCTCTGTGGCAACCCCTGAAAAGGGAAAAGCCGAAAGAAGAAGAAGAAGAATAAACAGTGACATTTTTTAATTAATCATGTAACATAAGTATTGATCCTCAACATTTTTCATAATAATAATTTATTGATCAACGGATACAGATTTAAACTATAATTGAACACTAATGCACCGCTAAGCATGAGGGGAAATCAACACAAACCACTCCCCATTTTTTTGTTTAGTTTTTGATTTTGGCACTATGAGTTGTAATTCTTGTTGGTTTTGATCAACAGATACAGATTTAAACTATGCATTGAATTTACATTTATAAATTCTTCTAATGTAGTTCATAAAATCTAAACTTCAAGTACACAGCCTTATTTTAAAGTATAAAATGTGTATACTCTTAGTACTGTACACTTAAATAAACTTATTTTTAGTATATCTCAGATAAGTACCTAAAAAGTATACTTTAAGTCAGATTACTACACAGCCTTATTTTAAAGCATAAAATAAGTATACTCTTAGTACACTTAAATAAACTTCTTTTTAGTATATCTCAGATAAGTACTTAAGGTACTTATCCGACTTGAAGTATACTTTTAAAAGTATACTTGAAGTATACTTTAATATACTACTTTTTGCTAAGGGTTATAAAATCATTTTAACTAATCATTACATCTTCTAAATTAATTATCTTTCACATATTTTATCATTACTTCTTTCAAAAGCTCCACACCTGAAAATAGAATGTGAATCCATCCTGCTCAAAGCTGCGCTGACATTCTTCTGTCTGTTGTGAGCCACCAGGGAGCTAGTTAGCATTGAAGCTAGCGTGTTAGCTGATGAAGTGTCGCTCCTCGTTGCGTTTTGCTGTCACCACAGTCACTAATGAGACACAGACACACTTGTCTTTCAACACTGTGAAAGACCTTTTCCTCCCAGTCACTGTCACCAATGTTTTATAGCTACTTACTGGAAGTTAATAGTTTGTGCTGCAGCTCACTCCCACCCAGCGGCTCCGCGCCGAGCCTGTGACTCCGGTGCTCTTGTTGTTCCTTGTAAACATTGGACTAAACCATTTGCCAACAGAGAAGGGGGGGGGGGCAAAATTCCCTTTTTTTTCCTTAGAATAATGGCGGATTTCTCTCTTTTTTTGCCTTTTTATATTTATATTGTTTAAAGACACTGTTTCCTTTATTGAATTATTGAGGGGGACAGATCTATATTTCCCCAAGATTGGGGGGGTCCGGACCCCCCCGACCCCCCCCAGGATCTACGCCTATGGTCACAAGCAGCAGGATTTGAAAACGAAATGTATTTATCACTGACAAATAAATCTACTTAGAGTAAATATACCACTGGGTGCATTTCTTTGGCCCTAGGACTGTTTTTTTATGAAGTACATACCCAAAGTTGAGTAAAAAAACCATTAAAAAGGGAATTTTGCTTCTGTGGTCCCCTTTAAAAATATTAGAAAAAATAGAAATGGAGTAAACTTAAACACAGTTATGGAACACATCAATAAATATTACGGATATGTAAAAATATATACATGTACAGACACTTCAAAAAACACAGAAGAGCAAATAGGGGCAGCATTTATTCTACCAGAGTTTGGAGTTAAAGTAGGGAAGAGATTAAACAACAAATCAGTATACACAGGAGAAATGATTGCAATATTATTGGCAGTTCAATGGATAGAAGATAATCAACCACTCAGATCAGTCATATGCTCAGCTTCCACTTAATCAGTACAGGTAGTCCCCGACTTACGAGCAAGTTCCGTACTTATGAGTTGCTCGTAAACCGAAAATTCGTAAATCGGGACTACCTTTTTATTTTTATTTTTTATATACCGCACGAGCACGTACATGTGCGGTAATGAACAGTTACAAAGCATTTCAACTATCCTAACACTTTAAAATACTTTAAAATATGAATAAAAAAAAAAAATTCTTACTTTGAGCTGAGCTGTTTGCCTCCCTCCGCTGTGTTACGTCCGAGCTCCCAGGCTTCATGTAGCACCATGCAGTCCAAACCCTTTACAGGAAGGACTGTTAGTATGCTATCTTCATACATTTGGAGCCAGAAAAATGTTTTAATAAGTTTTAATAACTTACCAAAAGCCGTCTGCCAGCGCCACCATTAGCAGCACCTGTTAGCATGTAGCCCCACCGAGTCCGCTGCGCATTTACGGGCAGTCCAGTTTAGCTGCAGCTTCAAAAAGGCTGTCGGCTTTGTTATTCCAAGTTAGCTGGGTGTCCCCCGATATCTTCTGCTTCCAGTCCGACATCGAGGCGAGCTCCAGGAACCTCTGACCGCACAAAGCTGGCTGTCTGCGGCAGCTCTGGTGCTGGGGTCTGGTTTAGCATGTTAGCCTTAGCTCATACCATGAGCTGCTGGTCTCGTGCGGCGCTGTGGGAGCAATCAGCGGAGCGATCGTGGCTGCTGCTCCAGTCCTGAGACATTCACAGAGTTCAGGGAGTGTTTCCAGTTAATTTATCCGTATGAGGCATCCTCTTATGGGAGAAACCGTCCTCCAAAAGCCTGCTGCCGAGTGCCGAGACTCTGGAACTAATGAATGTAAAATGGAGGCGGTATTTCCGGTTCTTGGTTCCCACAGGAAGTTGTTCAAAAAAGCACGAAATTATTAAAAAAAATAAAATAATAATGATACTTTACGTATTTATAAAGCCATTTAAAACATTCACAGCTGCAACAAAGTGCTGTACACATGAAATTAAGAACATTTAAACACAAAAAATATATATAATATTTTTTTTCTTTCAATATTTTTATTAATTATAATCTCGTAAAGTCGGACGCTCGCTCGTAAGTCGGGGACCACCTGTAATTAGTATAAAAAACAGTACTGTAGTTCAGAAAGCAGACCAGACATATTGACAGAAATACAGCAAACACTATTCAGAATTAACATGATGGGATTAACAGTTACATTTTAATGGATTCCAGCACACATAGGGATAAGAGGAAATGAAATGGCAGATACAGTTGCAAAGGAGGCCACCAAAAACAACTCGGTAGAAATAAATGTAAAATTCAGTCGGGCAGAAATAAAAAGCATCACAAAGCAGAGAATGAGGGGAAAATGGCAAAAACAATGGGAAGAAGAAAGAAAAGGTTGATGGTTCTACAGAATTCAACGAAAAGCTGAAAGAAACAGAAGGGAAGAGTCATTTTAAGACTCAGATTTGGACACACAGGATTGAACTGGACATTATCCATCATAAGGAAACATAACACGGGTAAATGTGACTACTGTGGGGAAGATGAGACCATACAACATGTGCTAATGATCTGCCAAAAATACCATCATGAAAAAAGACAAATGATTCATATAGACTCGATGCAATAAACATCAGATTCGACCCTGTAGAGCTGCAACAAGAAAACTCAAGTTGTGCAAGCACCAACAACATCTTGTTGAAATACCTGAAAAGGACTCAGTTGTTCGAGATAATATGAGCGTTATTTATTTATTTATACATCCTTATGGATGCTTTAAAAAAAAAAAAATCAAAAATTTTCGAGCATTCCAGTTTACAAACTAAACCAGCAGATGGCGGTAATGCTTCAAAATTTTGAATGCCAACCGCCAAAGAAAAATCAAGAAGAAGATTGAGCTTACAAACCTTGTCTTATCCACTGTGTGCTGTTTTGTTGTATTCTCTATTGTTGTAGTTTTTGTCCATTGTATTCATGTCTTTGAACTCCATGGTGTAGTTTAGTTGTGGTTAAATTTTTTTTTTTTTTTTTTTTTTTTTTTTTACTTTTGTGTATTTTCAGGAAACCTCAGCCCTCCAGCTGTCTGCCAGGAAGGTCCGTTTCCTCCAGTTTGCCTCTGTGATGTACGAGCTGGAGGCCTACATGACCCCAAGAGATTTCTTGTTCTCTGTCATGCTGGAACAAGTGGATCGTAAGCAGCACAAGTTCTTCCCACACACACACTTCATGGTGTGAACGTGATCATTTCTGATGAGATTTAGTCAACTCTTCTAATATTATTATATAAATATGCTACAAAACGTAGGATCATTTTAAAGTTTTGGTGGAAATATACATGTTAATGCAATAATGCTGGGGTTTTAATTTTTTTTTAACAAGCAACACCTAACCCTGCTGATTCTGTCTGATTCCATAATGTTTTAACTAAGGGGGCAAACACTTTGAAGACTTAGATAAATGTCTACAAAGTCTCATTTTCATAAACAAAATGCATGAGAATAAATTGTACAGTTTTTAATTTATTTTTCATTTCTATTACAATTATTTTGGCCCAGTTTCCCATACAGGGATCCGGCTGTAGGTCTAGATTAAATCACATTTTCAACCAGGATTTATTGAATCATCTTTTTTAGATATGGATTATAGTAGTCCCAGACTTGTCCTGGTCTTGAGTTAAATAATCTTCTGTCTTGAAGGAGCATTAGAGCTAATCCACGTCTAAATGAAGACTTAAATTAATCCTGGCAGGTTGGACTTCAGAGTAAAGGCTCTATGCTTTACTGTGGATGGGCAAAAGGGATTATCTGGCCTACATCAATGATGCTGGAAGACAACCACCAAGACCAGAAAGATTTCTCAGAGACAGAAGTAACCCGCTGAATGAATTTGATGACACACATTTCTGTGACAGTTTTCGTATGTACAAAAACACAGCACCTGAAATAATTAGTTTGCTTCAGACAGAGATCTAAAAAAGCTAAGTCTGGTCCTCTGGACATTCAAAAAATAAAACAAAATAAAGCAAAAAAAATGTAGAAACGTTTCGTCTTTCGTCCGAAAGACTTCCTCAGTCTGAGTTGCTGTGTTCAGCTCAGTCTTATAAATAGCACCCTCTCACAGTGTTGCACAACCAGTTGGCTGATGACAGCCTGAAACCAGTTGCTCACATGATCAAGGAGGGCCATCAGCCTAACAATGGATCATTAGCACCCTGATGGTTGTTTGCTATTCACAGAGGGCTGAGTGATACTAGCAATAACAGCATTGTAAGAGGGGGACAGTTGAACCCGGAGGCCTCCACCCCTGTTTAATGATGGACGGTTTCTTTTCACAAAGATGGCCTCCTTTACTCCTCTCTCAAACCATCGTTCCTCTCTATCAAGGATGTGAACATCTTCATCCTTGAAAGAGTGACCGCTGGCGTGGAGATGAGTGTAGACTGCAGAGTCCTGACCTGATGATGTTGATCTTCTGTGCTGGGCCATCCTTTTGGCCAGTGGCTGTTTAGTTTCCCCGATATAAGACTGATCACAGCCCTCCTGACACTGAACAGCATACACAATATTACTCTGTTTGTGCCGGGGGACTGGATCTTTGGGATGAACCAGTCTTTGCCGTAATGTATTTTGGGGTTTAAAAGCCACTGGGACGTTGTGTTTAGAAAATAAACGTCTCAATGTCTCTGAAACTCCCGCAACATACGGAATGACCACTGGTCTGGGTCTGGGTTCCTTCTTTTCACCTGATGGCTGGCTGGAGTCCTGTTTGGGTTTCTTCTCTGCTTTCAGGAAGGCCCAGTTAGGATATCCACATTTCCCTAGAGCCTGTTTTGTGTGTGATTTCTCCTTCTGTCTGGCTCCTAAGTTAGTGGGGACGCTGTCTGCTCTGTGATACAGAGTCCTGATGACTCCTAACTTGTGCTCCAGAGGGTGATGGGAGTCGAACTGTAAATACTGGTCTGTGTGTGTGGGTTTGCGGTACACATCAGTTTGCAGATTTCCTCTATCAGAAACTGAGACCTCACAGTCCAAGAAAGCCAACCTGCCATTTTTCACATCTTCTCGTGTGAACTTGATGTATTTATCCACAGAGTTGATGTGATCAGTGAAATGTTGGACTTCCTGAGATTTAATTTTAACCCAGGTGTCATCAACATACCTGAACCAATGACTTGGTGGTCTCCCTGAAAAGGAAGTCAAGGCTTTCTTTTCTACCTCCTCCATGTACAGGTTGGCAACAATAGGAGAAACTGGCGACCCCATAGCACACCCATGTTTCTGCCTATAATATTGCTCCCCATATGTGAAGTAGGTTGACTGCAGGCACAGTTTCAAGAGTTGACACAGTTGCTCTGTGGAAAGTGTGGTCCTGCTGTTCAGAGTGGTGTCTGATTTTAACCTTAAACAGACCACCTCTACTGCTTCATCAACAGGGATGCACGTAAAGAGTGATGTGACATCAAAAGAGACCATTGTTTCATCAGTCTCCATGATGACACCCTTCACCTTCTCCACAAAGTCCATGGTGTTCTGTATGTGGTGTTCTGAGCTGCCAACTAAAGGGATGAGTACAGATGCCAGATATTTGGAAACATTGTAAGTGACCGAGTTAATCATGCTAACAATTGGTCTTAAAGGTACACCTTGTTTGTGGATTTTGGGTAAACCATACAGACTGGGTGTGGCCTCCCCTGGGTACAGTCTGTGGTACAGAATACTGTCAATAGCCTTGTCCTGCTTTAAAATTTTCAGGCAATCTATCAACTTCTTCTTGTAACCACTTCCTGGATCTCTTTTCAGCGGTTCATAAGTGGTTACGTCACTAAGGAGTGACATAACTTTCTCATGATAGTCTTTCTGGTTCAAAATCACTGTGCACCTTCCTTTGTCTGCTGGGAGAATTATGATGTTTTTGTCCTTGCTAAGAGTGTTGAGTGCATCTTTCTCTTCCCCCGCTTTTTTAGATTTTTCTACCTGGATTATTGAGCATGCATCAGAGTATTCAGACAGAGAGTTCATGTGACTCAGCAAGAGGAACTCCTGTACCTCCTTCCTTACAAGGACTTATCACTTTGAGATTTTTGGCTTGTGGAACTTTCTACCGTGGAACATCAGATTTGTGTGATGTGAGTGAATCAAAGTGAAGTGAGAACCATCAATTTCATCACACAGCCTACAAGCTGCAGTTCCATGAATATGGGAACTTTCCTTTGAGCAAACCTACATTTCATCGTGAGTGATTAGACCAGGATTTTTCTTTTCATTTACAGTATTTTCTGGTGTATAGGTCGCACTGTCCAATTATCACCAATAGATTGGAAAAATCCCTATAGGTCGCACTGGTGTATAGGTCGCACCTACGTTTAGCTCTGCTGCAAATGTCTGCCACAGGAGCGCACAGCAAGGCTTTTAAGAAGATTAACACTTAAAAACAATTATTTGTTTGATAAAAATTATAGCAAATATGTGTCTGAGCTGAACTTTTCCTTAATAAATGAACGTAATTGTGAAATGAGCTGGATTAAAAAATTTGTTTCACCGAAAGTGATAACAAGCCATATATAGGTCGCACCTGAGTATAGGTCGCAGGCCTTGAAAAAAACATAAAAAGGTGCGGCCTATACACCGGAAAATACGGGTACCCTTTATTTATACAGGTACATTAGTCTCATTGAGCCACGATAACTCATTTTCAAGAGAGACCTGTTAGGGAGCAAATGGTAGGGGTTAAGGGCCTTGCTCAGGGGCCCAGAATGGGGCGAAGGAGTGTGGAGGCAGGTGTGGGTGTTTAACCTTTTTCCACCCACATTTTTTTTATGTTGTCTGTACCGGGGCTTGAACCGGCGATCTTCCGATCACAGGCCCACCGTCTCTAACCACTGCGCCACCACTCCCCCTGATACTGTATAATTAAATGTTACCTGAATCTGTTGAAGGTTCCTGCTGGTAACTTTTTCATTTGAGGTAGTCGTTCACAGTTGCAGTCCATGCGTTTTGTTTTTTTATTTCTGTGGATGAATGTCCTCAGTTATGGGATATTTTGAAATAATTTCCTTCAGAAGCATCTTCTCACTTTCACTGAAGATTTTTGAACACATTATTTTTCCATTGTCCACGCTTGGTCAGAAGTCAAGCTCCTGCTCCATAAAAACAGACTGCTGAAATTTCTACTAGGAACATTCCACCCCAGGTTTTCAGAGAAATTTCACCTGTGCACCATGGTCACATTGTTAATCTGATTCGGCTTCCAACACATGCTCTGACTGGTCCTTGGTTACCTTAGTCAGAGACTCTGTAGTCTGGAACGAGTTAATCTGAAGTTGAACAACATTTCAGAAAGCAACTGGATTAAGTTAGAAAATATTAGTTTGGTCCTGGTTTTATTTAAGCCCTGACTGTGAAACTAGCCCTTCCTGTTTTGTGATATGTCCTCTCTGCTTTCCTTTAGGAAAGCTACAAAAGAAACATTTAACAACGCAGGTATGTTTACTCCTGCACAGCCTGAGAAGTGAACGCTCAGCTGAGATTAATAACGGGTATCTGTTCCTGTCAGGAAGTGAACAACATGTTGGCTACTGCCTCCACAGCTCGGCCTAGCACTGATCTTTTCAGAACCTTGGGAGACAACGGTGAGCTCGCTGAACCTGACGATTGTGTGAAAATGAAAATGTATAAATTCACATTTTCCTGTTTGCAGACGATTAGTTTCTATTTGCAGGCACTTTTTTGTTTTCTCTAAATTTCAGAGTAGAGTTTAGAATATTTTTGTTTTACAGGTCTGATATCCTACACGGAGTATCTGTTCTTGCTGACCATCCTAACCAGTAAGCTCCTGCTTAAATCTCTGTGCTTCCATGATCTGCTCTGTGAAATTTGGGCTGGACTATGTGTTGGTGTGCTTCTGTGTGTGAACTTCCAAATGTAGATGAAGACAATGTATGAAGAACAGCCTTGCTTTGCTTACCGTAATTGTCGGGCTTTCAAACGCACCTGTCTCTAAGCCGCACTTATTAAATATAAGATAAATCATAATTTTGTACATAAATAAGACGCTCTGGTTATTTAGCCGCGGGCACCCACCGTTCATCATCAGGAACTATGCCCCCAGCCTGCTCCAGCATAATGTGCAGCTTTCTTGTAGTACAAGAATCAGCCAGCAGATGGAGTTTCACAGAATATGATTTGTCTTCAACACACTCTCAGACTGCAAGTTCGTCACGAGTCACCATGAAGCTTCACTGTCCGACTCATGGTTACAACCATTATACCTTAAATACTATACCATACCAGTTTATTTATAGAGCACTTAGAACAGCAACAAGGCCAACCAAAGTGCTGTACAATAGAACAGCACTTTCTATTTTTGATTTGATAAAAAAAAAAACGTTCAATACAGAAACAACTGGACTTTATTTGTAATAGAAGACGTTTCGCTCTTCGTCCGAGGAGCTTTCTCAATTCAAAAAGCAGAGAGTGGGGATCAGGAAAAGGAACAGAAACACATTGAAAAATCTCTCCAAACATGTGGATATCCTAACTGGGCCTTTGTCAAGTCGGCAAGGAAATCTACAAAACACACTAATAAACAGAAAAAGGAGAACAGACGAAAAAACATTGTCATCCCTTATGTGGCTGGAGCATCAGAGAATTTCAGAAGGATTTTCAACAAACACAACATCCCAGTACATTTCAAACCCAGTAGGACTCTCAGACAGGCTGGTGTATCCTAAGGACCAGTGGTGGGCAACGCTAATTAAAAAATTAGTTCCACAATTTCTAAAACGCTTATTAATTTTTTTAGGTCCACAATTTCAAAAGCACAAATGTCTTATGAAAATTAGGGGAAGCTAATCTAATCCGCTATTTATATATTTATATATTATATATATATATATATATATATATATATATATATATATATATTATATTTATATATAGCCGGCAGCGTTATCAATATTTGCACTACACTGCCAACTGAAAAGTAACAAAAATGATCCTAAAAGGATGAAATTACAAAAATCAAAGGATTTATTTAATACTTTACGTACATATATTCTATTCGGCCACGAAATTAACAAAAAATAGAATGATCTTTTAATCCCTAAAACCACGTTTAAATCTCAAATACACGGGTGTGTCGCCACCGCATTTATACATAAAAGTAACCCAAATACATGAAACTAACGACTCACCGTCGAATGGTCGACACAAAACACACAATAAAATCCTCCGGCCACGTTAATTTGGCTTGAAACAGCGGGGTTCTCTACGGATTTATCCAAGAAACCAAGCACAACCAGCTAGAGTTAGCGTCCAGTTCACCTCTGATCCGGAAGATGTCAACATTCTATAGGTAGTCAACAGATTTAATGAAAAGTAACTAAAATACATAAAAATAACGACTCACCGTCGAATGGTCGACACAAAACACACAATAAAATCCTCCGGCCGCGTTAATTTGGCTTGAAACAGCGGGGTTGTCTGCGGATTTATCCAAGTACCCAGCACAAACAGTAGCCACAGAATTAGCCCCTGAGTTCACCTCTGACCCGGAAGATGTCAAGATGGAATAGTCCATTTTTAGTAGGGGGATAAAGAAATCGACCGTTTTTTTAATTGCGTATTTAATGATCGTTTTCATCGTAACTATAATTATTTTTATGTTAAATGTACATTAACAAGCAGGATCAATGTTAGGGATGTAGGTGACTGGCCGGGGGGCGGCGGGGCCGGGGCCCCTGCTGAAATGGGATCCCCAGGCAACGGCATAATTTGCTACATGGTAGATCCGAGTCTGTTCTCAGCTCTGCCCCCCTCCCCCTCACACCCTTCCTCCTCTCTGCTCTTTACGTGGGGAAAAAGGTAAAACAAGCCAGCATAAGAGCTTGTAAATAAGTTTATTGGTTTTTACTGATAGATAATTAGTTATTAGCGGTACTGCATTTTAAATAAAAATAGCACAAATCCGCTTATGAATTATAAAAGTTAGTCAATCCACAAAAACGCTGACAAAAAGTTTAGGTCCACTGTAAGCGGATTAGCGCTTTAGCGCTATCTAACGTTCATCTGCCCACCACTGCTAAGGACAAAACACCCACACACAAACAGAGTGGTGTAGTGTATGCGGTCCAGTGCTGCGAGGATTGTCCAGACCTCTACATTGGGGAAACTAAACAGCCTATTCACAGACTAATGTCCCAACACAGGAGAGCCACCTCTTCTGGCCAAAACTCAGCTGTTCACCACCTCACGGACAAGGGACACTCATTTGAGGACCAGAATGTGCACATTTTGGACTGAGAACACAGATGGTTTGAGAGGGGTGTGAAGGAAGCTGTTTATGTCAAGAGAGAAAAACCTTCTCTTAACAAAAGAAGAGGTAATTCATTCATTCATTCATTCAACCTTTATTTATACAGGCTAGCACCAGTACTACCAAAGCTTTTGTCATTTGACATTCTACCTATACTTCCCATGGGAGTTTGTCAAATGACAAATTGAATTAGCATTTTGCAGCCATTGGTATGTATATGAGGCCATTCTGTTGGTGTGGAGGACGCCTTGGGGGCATTTTGTATCAAACTAGCTAATTAGGTGAGGTGGCCAATAGGCTATATGCCACGGACTTCCGTTCCAGCACTTCCGCATTCTTCACCCGTAAGACGCACTTCCGGTTTGCAGTCAACACGGTGTTAGCGATGGCGTTCTTCACGAGATCTCTGCAGGACTTGCCGACAGTCACTGTTAATAATGTCTACAGAATAATTCAGACCTTCTCTAAAGCGCCCACATTAAGAAGGATAAAGGATTTAAGCTTTGTGTCCAACTACATAAATAAATATGAAGGTAAGTCGGTATTTGTTTTCAGTTCACCAAACTGCCTCGTAGGCTAACACAGCTAACATAGTTAGCCTTGCTAATCTGTTGAGTAAACGTGTTTTGTCTGTACAATGTTTTCTTATTAACACAAATGTTAGTTTCAAACAAGGAGGCAGGAGAAGTCAGTTAGGGCTGAGTGTTTACAGTCCATGAGGAAGAGAGCCAGAAGCCCCACTGTTTGAGTCAAAGCCACCTGACAGTTCAGTTTCAAACAAGGAGGCAGGAGATTTAGAGCAGATTTAGAAACAAAAGTTATTTTAATTCAAGTTTGTTTACAAAAGTTGAGCTGAAGTCAAACCTGTTAAATCACTGTTTGTAGCAGGTCTTAATAAGAGATGTTTTCTTTCACTGCACAGGACACGGCAGGTGTTGGTGATGATGAGGGAACCCCTGGTCCATCCTAGATGTTTGTGAGACGTGGGAAGACACCACCGCTACAGCTCAAACATGAGGGAAGCAGTGAGGAGCTGAGATTTGGATCCAAACACCAAATACAAACAACTTGTTCCACTGAGGCACTGTAATCTGACTGATTACATGTTTTTAAAGCTCCCCTGACATGATCTTTCAACTTTCCAAAAAATGGCACAACATATATAAATATTAAGATTGACCTCTGACCGTTTTTGCTAAAATAATGTTAAATGAATGAAAATTCCTCCCAAAAACAGTTTAAAATTAGCGCCATTTTTTTAACACGATAAATAGGGATTTCGCCGTCGCAGGATGATGACGTCATAACAAGAGACGTGTCTACTGCGCAGCTTGAAAACAATGGAGGAGCTACAAACTCGATCCGTCCAATTTAGCCATTTAAAAGTTAATATTTTAGCGGATTGTCTGCAGAGAAGCCAAAGTTATTTCCAGTAAACAGCAGGTTATAATTTTTTTTCAGCTCCTGCTGGTTTTTGGAGACTTTTCACTTCAGGACGTGAGCAGCTCTGTGAGGACTTACAGCATAGTTTCCACAGCACTGAAATGGTAATATATTAGTTAATGGTTCTAATAATTATTCAACATTAATTTATAGTTTAAAAAATTAGTCCCTTTTAAAATATCTGTTAAATATATTATTCTTTTATTTTATTTTGTTTGTGTTTTCAGGTTTCCAGGTCTCCAGTCCATCAGGCTCTTCCTGAACCACTAGTACAACCCAGACTTTCACATCACAGCAGGTAAGATTGCATCAACGAAAAGAATAGTACTCAACAATATTCTTTGATGTAAATCTGTTGATTTTCTGTGGTTCTGATGAGGGAAGTGACAAAGTGGATGCAGCATTCAGCCCATAATGGACCCAGATGTCCCCTGCGTCCAGACCTACAACACCTGGACATCCATGAGCGTGGCGGAGCGAGGATTCACAGAAATGTCTTCACCTGAAGAGTGGACCGAGGTGGAGAACAAACCTTGATATTGTTCAACAACAGATGGAGACATCTTCAGGATCTGTAGAACATCAGGACTGCTGCAGAAAGCTACGTTTGTGCATCAAGACATTAAAATATGCAGAAATACTACAACTGGCCAGAGCATTGAGATGAAAATGAATCAATGAATTTAATATTTTTTCTGACTGTTCAAATGAACATATTGTTTGAAAAAAAAAAGGATAACAATGAACCAAGTGTTTCTGTAGTTATGTGTAAATAAAGTTACAGTAGTACACTATATTATCTGTTAGTGTTGAGTTATTCTTTGTGAGAATATTTGTGTATCTGTTTTAATTTCATTCGTGCATCTACAACTCACAGCTCATACTTTAGTAAAAACAAAATTGGTGAATGTTGAAAAAAACATTTTATTAAAATAAAACCATCCCATATTATCAAATAAATGAAAACCTCTGGGGAAACATTAATATGAACAGATTATCAAAAAAAATTGAGTTTAAAAAATGCAAGTGGTGTTTGACTTCATCAGCTCTGTAAAAATGACTCCAACACCTCCTCGTCCACCCTCCTGTCCAGGTGTTGTAGGTCTGGACGCAGGGGACATCGGTCTAGTTTCTCCTCATCCTGCTGCTTGTACTTCTTCAGACTCCACCACCTCCTCGCTCCTCCACGCTCATGGATGTCCAGGTGTTGTAGGTCTGGACGCAGGGGACATCTGGGTCCATTATGGGCTGAATGCTGCATCCACTTTGTCACTTCCCTCATCAGAACCACAGAAAATCAACAGATTTACATCAAAGAATATTGTTGAGTACTATTCTTTTCGTTGATGCAATCTTACCTGCTGTGATGTGAAAGTCTGGGTTGTACTAGTGGTTCAGGAAGAGCCTGATGGACTGGAGACCTGGAAACCTGAAAACACAAACAAAATAAAATAAAAGAATAATATATTTAACAGATATTTTAAAAGGGACTAATTTTTTAAACTATAAATTAATGTTGAATAATTATTAGAACCATTAACTAATATATTACCATTTCAGTGCTGTGGAAACTATGCTGTAAGTCCTCACAGAGCTGCTCACGTCCTGAAGTGAAAAGTCTCCAAAAACCAGCAGGAGCTGAAAAAAAATTATAACCTGCTGTTTACTGGAAATAACTTTGGCTTCTCTGCAGACAATCCGCTAAAATATTAACTTTTAAATGGCTAAATTGGACGGATCGAGTTTGTAGCTCCTCCATTGTTTTCAAGCTGCGCAGTAGACACGTCTCTTGTTATGACGTCATCATCCTGCGACGGCGAAATCCCTATTTATCGTGTTAAAAAAATGGCGCTAATTTTAAACTGTTTTTGGGAGGAATTTTCATTCATTTAACATTATTTTAGCAAAAACGGTCAGAGGTCAATCTTAATATTTATATATGTTGTGCCATTTTTTGGAAAGTTGAAAGATCATGTCAGGGGAGCTTTAAATCTCCAAAAGCAGTCGAGGAAGCTGGGAGTTAGTCAGAAGATGTAATAATAATATAATTTAAACAGTGTTTAAATATTGTGCCTCATTTAGCTTGACTCATACGTTTTGTACAGTAATGTAACATCAAATTTCTTTTTAATAAAATGGCTAAAACGACTCTAAGCCTGTCTTAAACCAAAATACAGTACACATTTTTTTTGGGTGATAATACATCAATGAAGACAAAAGTCAGAATGTTTTGAACATTTTATTTTCTTACAAGTAGTAAGTAGTGTGACTGTAGTGTCAGGGTAGTCCTTGAAGTCTGCAGGTAGATTTCTGCATATCTGCTCTTCAGGTAGAGCCGAGTACTGTCAATAAAAAGTTGCTGTGAAAATCCGTCTGACCGTGGACTGATGGACACCGTACGGGTCAGCAAGGTCCCGTTGCTTTGATCCAAGGTCAAGGTCATTTAAGAACAGGAAGAACTCAACGGGCTGCAGGGTATGAGTTGACGGGGTGGTGTGGTTAAATAATCAATAAATAACACTGAACAACTGGTAATAACTAATAATTAAATCTCAATGTCACTACAGTACTTGTGCAATAACCTGTCACACAACCTGTGTAATGTTGATTATGTGCATACATATATATGCACATAAAGTTTTAAATATATATATATAATATACACATATATATAAATATATTATTATATATACTGTATGTGTATATATTTATATATATATATATATATATATATATTATTATATATATATATGTATATATATATATATATATATATATATATATTTAAAACTTTATGTGCATGTTAGCTTATATTACTAGCTTGAAATACTTGCAGTAGTTAATTCAAATTCATCCTGCTGCATTGTTATATCCGTCTCTCTTCAGGACTTTGTGAATATTATAATTACTTTTTCACTGTGCATGCTTTTAGTATACATACAGTAGTTTGTTCTTTGATTTTTAGCAAGTCAAATCTGCTCTTCTCATCCTGAGCACTTCATTGTACTGTTAACTCTGTGTTAACCTGTATAAGACAAATAAACACAAGTTGAACTTGATGGGGAGTTCCTCTCAGTTCTTGGTGAACACCGACCATGAATGGCAGAGCAGAGCAGTCATGGGCCAGCAGGAACACATCAGGAGGTCAGATGATGCAAACCTGGAAAAAAAAAACAAGTGTTCATATTTACCTACAAGTAAAAAACCAAACGGAGAACTCTTTATGAGAGTTATGCTTTAAAATAAATTAATTACATCTCAGGAAATTAAATGTTTAATTGGAGTGAAACAGTTCTGGTTTCATATTAAAGGAAACAGCAGAGAATATTTCAGAGGTGTAACAGCTCTGAAGTTACTAAGAGTTTACAAACATATTTACAGATTAGAAAACATATGTTAAAATCTGAATATTATTTTAAAAGTATGTAGTTACAAACTTTTATTAAATCACTCATCATGACTCCAACATTAAATCTACAAGTGCAGGGTGTGGAGTCGAGTGATAATCGTGTTTCTTCACTGCGGCGTTTCTTACTGAGCTGCAGCAGCTGTTGTGTTCTCCTCCTCCTCGCTGTCCTCTCTGCTTCTCTCCCAAAGCCCCGGTCATGGAAGTGGAAGGGACAATTATTCCACTGGAACAATGCAGGTACAGCTCCTTTTTAACCACTGTTTGATGCTGGCTCTTGAATATTCTGAGGTTTAAAACGCCGGCTACAACCGAGTGTTAGCTTTAAGGCTAACTCGGTTAGCCACGAACTCTGGCATTAAAATATAAAAAACTAAGCGCTCTATTGTCCCTGCTATTCACTGGACACAACGGCACACAACAAATCTCTCTTGTTGTACCAGTAGCTCGCAGATAATTTACCTTTTGTGTCTTTTACATGGTCTAGTTCTAGAAGCTACCGCTAACAACAACAGTAGTAGATGAGAGCCGGAAGTGAAGCGTGTGAGTCATATTTTAACGGAAGTACGTTACCACTACCCGTGGCATATAGGCTATTTGAATCAAACAAGCTCATTAGGTGAGGCGGCCATTTTGAATCAAACAAGCTCATAGGTCAGGTGGCCATTTTGAATCAAACATGGTCATTAGGTGAGGCGGCCATTTTGAATCAAACAAGCTCATTAGGTGAGGCGGCCATTTTGAATCAAACAAGCTCATAGGTCAGGCGGCCATTTTGAATCAAACATGGTCATTAGGTGAGGCGGCCATTTTGAATCAAACAAGCTCATAAGGTGAGACGGCCATTTTGAATCATTAGATGAGGCGGCCATTTTGAATCAAACAAGCTCATTAGGTGAGGCAGCCATTTTGGATCAAACAAGCTCATTAGGTGAGGCGGCCATTTTGGATCAAACAGGCTAGCAAACTAGCTTGTATCAAACTAGCTTGTATCACATTAGCATTTTTGCAGCCATTGGTATGTATATGAGGTCATTCTGTTGGCGTGGAGGAGGCTAGCAAACTAGCTTGTATCAAACTAGCTTGTATCAAACTAGCTAATTAGGTGAGGCGGCCATTTTGGGCGGCCATTTTGAATCAAACAAGCTTATTAGGTGAGGCGGTCATTTTGAATCAAACATGCTCATTAGGTGAGGCGGCCATTTTGAATCAAACAAGCTCATTAGGTGAGGCGGCCATTTTGAATCAAACATGCTCATTAGGTGAGGCGGCCATTTTGGATCAAACAAGCTCATTAGGTGAGGCGGCCATTTTGGATCAAACAAGCTCATTAGGTGAGGCGGCCATTTTGGATCAAACAAGCTCATTAGGTGAGGTGGCCATTTTGAATCAAACAAGCTCATTAGGTGAGGCGGCCATTTTGAATCAAACAAGCTCATTAGGTGAGGTGGCCATTTTGGATCAAACAAGCTCATTAGGTGAGGCGGCCATTTTGGATCAAACAAGCTCATTAGGTGAGGCGGCCATTTTGGATCAAACAAGCTCATTAGGTGAGGCGGCCATTTTGATCAAACAAGCTCATTAGGTGAGGCGGCCATTTTGAATCAAACAAGCTCATTAGGTGAGGCGGCCATTTTGGATCAAACAAGCTCATTAGGTGAGGCGGCCATTTTGGATCAAACAAGCTCATTAGGTGAGGCGGCCATTTTGAATCAAACAAGCTCATTAGGTGAGGCCATTTTGAATCAAACAAGCTCATTAGGTGAGGCGGCCATTTTGAATCAAACAAGCTCATTAGGTGAGGTGGCCATTTTGAATCAAACAAGCTCATTAGGTGAGGCGGCCATTTTGAATCAAACAAGCTCATTAGGTGAGGCGGCCATTTTGAATCAAACAAGCTCATAGGTGAGGCGGCCATTTTGAATCAAACATGGTCATTAGGTGAGGCGGCCATTTTGAATCAAACAAGCTCATAAGGTGAGACGGCCATTTTGAATCATTAGATGAGGCGGCCATTTTGAATCAAACAAGCTCATTAGGTGAGGCGGCCATTTTGGATCAAACAAGCTCATTAGGTGAGGCGGCCATTTTGGATCAAACAGGCTAGCAAACTAGCTTGTATCAAACTAGCTTGTATCACATTAGCATTTTTGCAGCCATTGGTATGTATATGAGGTCATTCTGTTGGCGTGGAGGAGGCTAGCAAACTAGCTTGTATCAAACTAGCTTGTATCAAACTAGCTAATTAGGTGAGGCGGCCATTTTGGGCGGCCATTTTGAATCAAACAAGCTTATTAGGTGAGGCGGTCATTTTGAATCAAACATGCTCATTAGGTGAGGCGGCCATTTTGAATCAAACAAGCTCATTAGGTGAGGCGGCCATTTTGAATCAAACATGCTCATTAGGTGAGGCGGCCATTTTGAATCAAACAAGCTCATTAGGTGAGGCGGCCATTTTGAATCAAACAAGCTCATTAGGTGAGGCGGCCATTTTGAATCAAACAAGCTCATAAGGTGAGGCGGCCATTTTGAATCAAACAAGCTCATTAGGTGAGGCGGCCATTTTGAATCAAACAAGCTCATTAGGTGAGGTGGCCATTTTGAATCAAACAAGCTCATTAGGTGAGGCGGCCATTTTGGATCAAACAAGCTCATTAGGTGAGGCGGCCATTTTGGATCAAACAAGCTCATTAGGTGAGGCGGCCATTTTGGATCAAACAAGCTCATTAGGTGAGGCGGCCATTTTGAATCAAACAAGCTCATTAGGTGAGGCGGCCATTTTGGATCAAACAAGCTCATTAGGTGAGGCGGCCATTTTGAATCAAACAAGCTCATTAGGTGAGGCGGCCATTTTGGATCAAACAAGCTCATTAGGTGAGGTGGCCATTTTGAATCAAACAAGCTCA
>JBBPBX010011230.1:0-22250 GCA_038048925.1 Garcialebias charrua | reverse complement strand
TATATATATATATATATATATATATATATATATATATATATATATATATATGCTCCTTTCAGCAAATTTTTGAAAGTACAGAGCTATATCTTTCAATAAGTCTCTCTCTGGTGTAAAAAAGCAACTCTCTCAACTGAAGAAGCAATGCTGTTGGAATGTGGGGGTTATTTGTGGGGGGAGTATGTTAATGAAGATTCTTGGTGTGGGGGAGTGATCTTTTGTTTTGTCCTACTGGAGGGGATATGCTGGAGAAGATTCTCAAGAGGGTATGTTTACTTTTCAAACCCACAAACAAAGATCTCTAGCCCCAGGGGCCCAGACACTTATTTGGAATGTGAATACTTTAAAATTGTCATTTGACAAACTCACAGTAGTTCTTATAGTAGTCTGAATTTCCTGGGTTTACCAGTGCTAGCCTCGTTAATAATAATAATAATAATAATAATAATAATAATAATAATAATTAATTCAATTTATACCGCACTTTTCATTAATAAAAATCTCAAAGTGCTACAACAAATAAAACAAGTGATAAAATCAAGTAAAATCGATAATAATATCAACTAAGATTAAAGACAGAATCATGTGGAGGCAGAATAGGCCTGCTTAAAAAATAAATAAATAAAACGAGAGATAAAATCAAGTAAAATCAATAATATCAACCAAGATCAAAGATAAAATCATGAGGAGGCAGAATAGGCTTGCTTAAAAAGAAAAGTCTTTAAGCCGTTTTTGAAGTCAACCAGTCTTTGAGGCATCAGATTCCAACTTTCAAAAACATATAATGCAGCTTTAGGACTGATTCCCAGATGATTTTCACACTTGATAGGAACAGAGGAGCCTCATCTGTGAATTATGGTGAATCCAGACCGAATGCGTTTTCTACTGCAGGAACGTCCAGTTTACATGCAAAGTCAATGGTGGACGCACCTCCAGCAGCCTCCTGGCGTCTTGCGTCACGTCGCGTGCGTGTTGAGCGTGCTGGAGAACGATTTCCGTGCACGTGAACCCGCGTCAGCCTCCAAAGCACGCCTCCAACATGCTGAAGATTTCGCCGTTCAACTTTCAAACGCCGCTCAAACTCTACCCGATTGGTTGGTGTGTCAACCAATCAGGGAGAGTCGGGGGAGAAGAGAGGGGGTCAGGGGGAGAGTCCCTATGTGACGCGGAAACCAGTGACGCGGAAACCATTGCGCATGTGACGTATTGTTTGTGGAACACAGAAAAAACCCGCGGAGTCATGGAATATGGAAGAGAAACTCATTGTAGCTGTGTGTTCGCGACAATTCCTTCACAACCAGTCAAGTCTGCTCCACAGAGACAGAAATAAAGAGCTCCTCACCTCGCGGAGTGCAGTGACGACTCGGTACACCGGTAAGCTCCTCCCCCACACCCCGCAGCAGCAGGGTTGCCAGATAAACATGAATTTTATTATTTTTATTTATTTATTTTTACCCCTTTTCAGTGCAAATGTTCACTAAACTCAACACATTATTAATCTTATCAGACCCTCACGCAGCAAATATGACAGTTTGGGTTAAAAAAAATAAAAAATAAGCAACAGTACTAGATGATTAATTAATTTTTATCTGGCAACCCTGCGCAGCAGTTTTCTGGGTAGTTTCGCTTCTGGCTTTTTGGTCTGGACACAAAGTGCGTCCACTTGCGTGCGTGTTGAGCTTTTTTGCCGTTGAAATCGCGTTCGGTCTGGATGTACCATTAGACTAAAGCCCCCAGTATACTGTTCTTTGTCCCCAGCGCCGCTGGACTGGCGTGAGCTGCGCGCAGGTAGTTCATATTATACTCTGTGCAAGCGCAGCTCTCTGGAGTGCAGGCTACAGGACAAATTGAGGTCGCTGATTGGTCATTTGCTGACACGCGAGACAGTTTATCAACGCGCGCGCGTAGGCGTAGTAAAATTTGAGCTTGACGCGTTCACGCCCGCGATCAAAGGCTTTTGCCGCGGCGCTCCCAGCGCCGAGCGGCGTGAGGCAAAAGAAACAGGTATATTGGGGCCTTAACAAAGACCTTAAGAAAACCCCTACTGTTGAGGTGTGAGGTGTTATTTGTCAATCTACATAGGTATGCGTGTATCTATCTCAGCCTTTAAAACCTGAACCCCACTCTCTGCTCTTTGAATTGAGAAAGCTCCTCGGATGAAGAGCGAAACGTCTTCTGCTACAAATGAAGTCCAGTTGTTTCTGTATTGAACGTTTTTTTGATATTATAAAATATAGATGCAAATAGCAGCAGAAACTAACTAAAATGGCCAACACTGTATAGTACAGAGAGGATCAAAACAAATCACACCGTGTTAAAGCCAAGGCAAGAGAATGGAAGTGGATTTTCAAGTGAGACTAAAGGCCTCGGCAGAGCTCTGCGTAAGGCAGTACGCTGCTGTATGCCGTACATACGCAGAGGCACAAGTGTAGCCCCGCAGGGCACGAACGCGCAAAGCTCAAATTTTACGTACGCGAAGCGCGTTGTCTCACAATAAACTGCACGGCGCCGGACTGTTTTGTTTGTGACACAAATGTATTAAATTCCCCTTCTTCATCCCTGATCTGAACTTTTCTTTTGTTTTTTTGCCAAAAGTCAAGTGATCGCATCGCTTCCTCCTCCGTTGCTCCATGACTGAAATGATGAGAAATGAATGAATTTGTCATGAGCGAATTAAACTCTGGTCCTATGTGGCTGCGAGGTTCTAAACATTTCCTGGTGGGCTGTGGGCTGCAGGACCAGCGCTCCCTGTTTTTATTTTTATTTTTTAGAACTTTTTATTAACATAAAGTTTAGAACACTGCAGCGGGTGCAGCCTGACAGCTCGTGCCTTTTTCTTTTTTTCCCCACTTGACCTGTCAGTCAATTCAGTAGGCGTGTCAGCAAATTTGATTTGATTTGATTTGATGTTTATTCATTCATTTTAAAAGAACAATACAAGACAGTTTCATCAGATACAAGAATACAAGTAGGATAAAATGAAGGGAGCAGAAAGAAGATGAAATCTTATTATATCTGCCCCTTATTTCACAGTTTGTTCAACCAATGATAACCTTCAAGCAACATCACAGAATGAATAATTCTACTTATTTTTCTAACTGTAATACACAAACTACATCACAAAATGAATAATTCTACTTAATTTTCCTAACTGTAATACACAAACTAGATCACAAAATGAAAAATTCTACTTAATTTTTC
The DNA here is from genome assembly GCA_038048925.1 of Garcialebias charrua. Lineage (NCBI taxonomy): Eukaryota > Metazoa > Chordata > Actinopteri > Cyprinodontiformes > Rivulidae > Garcialebias > Garcialebias charrua. The sequence continues at coordinate 19,049 of JBBPBX010011230.1, read as the reverse complement.
CAACTGTAATACACAAACTACATCACCCATAATTCTACTTGATTTTTCTAACTGTAATACACAAACTACATCACAAAATGAATAATTCTACTTAATTTTTCCAACTAATACACAAACTACATCACACTTAATTTTTATTTTATTTTTATTTTTACTTTTTTTTTTTTACTTACTTTTCCTATTTTTTTTTTTAATTTAATTTTCCTAACTAATACACAAACTAGATCATAAAATGAATAATTCTACTTAATTTTTCTAACTGTAATACACAAACTACAAGATGGCACAACATCAAGATGTTGACAAAATGAATAATTCTACTTAATTTTCCTAACTGTAATACACAAACTACATCACAAAAATGAATAATTCTACTTCGTTTTTTCTAACTGTAATACACAAACTGCGTCACAAATGAAAAACTACTTAATTTTTCTAACTGTAATACACAAACGCACTAAGCTACATCATAAGTACAACATAAGTGTAATACACAAACACACTAAGTTACATCATATATAGTTTTTGAGCAAGTCCTTTTTGACCTTTTTCTTAAATGTACACATTGATTTTGCATTTTTAACATCACTCTCCAGAGCATTCCACAATCGAACTCCCTGAATTGAGGTAGACCGTCCCTTTAAGCTGGTTCTGAATTGTGGTTTGATGAATATCTCTGTTCCCTTGAGATTGTAACAACTTTGTCTTTTTATAAAATTTCTTTGGATATTTAAAGGTAATGTGTTATTATGAGCCCTATACATAACTGATAAAATACTATATTCTACCAATTCCTGGAATTTCAGTAAGTTTAGCTGAAGAAACAAGGTGTTTGATGGGTGACTGAAATGTTTTCTGGTGATTACTCTTACAGCTCTCTTTTGTAAAATAAAAACAGGCTTTGTAATTGTTTTGCACGCTTTTCCCCAAACCTCAATACAATAGATTAAATGTGGAGCAATGATTGTGTTGAAGGAAACATGAGGGAGACCATATATTGTGTCTTTAAACACATATAGTGCCACCCAGATGTAAAGGATTATGAGGAGGTCAATATTAATACTGACCTCTTTACCTTAATTAATTTACTTATTCAGATTGAATAGTAAATTCACGGATTCTGTTCTTTTTCAGTTTACCCAATATTTCTGTGATCTTTATGATGGATAAATAAACAGAGCCATTAAGTGACAATGGACATTGACTTAGTTTGGTATGCCAGGCGACACTACCATTTATTTAAAATAAATCAACTAAATTAACACCATTACACTTGATTGACATGATTTCACTTTCTTTCAAATCAAATACGTCAGCACACTTAAATTTAACACAACAGACATAAATACTAGATGTTAAACATATTTAGTCTGAGGGCTCTTTAAACTTAATTATAGTTTCCAGCTTAGATTGGGAGGGGAAAGAATAGGAGGAAAGATTTAAGAAGAAATTATCGTGAGCATGATACCAGAGTGACACTTCTCATCCGACTTCTGCTAAAATCCAGGTACGTTTTGTAAAACAGCTCTTTACCTTTTGACGATAGCCCGGTAAGAGGGAAGACCTTGTAGCTTTTCAGATGCACGGGTCCTTGTGGGAACCAGTACAATACCTTCGAGCAGGGTTCTGGTTTACGTTTCAACGTCTCCTGGTTTTCGCTTGGTCATCAGAGAATATGTCAGCTTCAGGCCTCTGACTTCAAGATAAACTTATTCCAGGAAGGAATAAACAAAGTTTTTTAGCTTACGCTAGTTCGAAGTGGACCCATAACAACATGTTATCAGTCCCAGCTGGATGACGAGTCCTTAGCGCGTGACTGGTGGTCATTCAGCTCTTTGGAAAGTTCACATCATCTTTCGAAGCTCCCAGAAACTCAACAGGAACTTTCTCGTTCCTTCCAAACTCTGAAGCGTTTCCGCACAGTTAGAACTTAAAAAGCAGGAACAAAGAGAGGAGTGAACTTGCCTTATCAGACCCAAGGTTACAGCCAGAGCAGAGAGAGATTTGTTTAGGGAAAGGCACAGCAAGCTGGAGCCCTTTCATGAAAAACACGGATTACTGTCCTCTGAGTTTCTAAACAAAACCGTCCGGTCTCTGTGACCCGAGACTGCACCTTTGACACAGCAGTGAACACAGTTTAAACTCTTACAGAATAACACAGCTTAAAAGCACACATCATGAAAATGACAAAAGTTATTCTTGATCACATCAGCCTAAAATCAAAGATAGAAATAGTCTCTGTTGGTGACTATATTTATCAGATTACAGCTAAATGAATGATTTTGTAGTAAATGTCTTGCTTTACTGAAAGGTCAGTAAAGGTCATCACTGGACAGTTCAAAAACCTTAATTTGACCCTGGGTAGGTCCACTACAGTGTTATACAACATATGCAGAGCTTTATCAATTAAAAAATCCCTGACTTTATACAGTACTGCAATTGATCTAGCAATTTTTGTTTTAATGGAATTTACATGATGTTTCCATGTCAGTTTGTCATCAATGATAACACCCAGAAACTTCACTTCACTCACTTTACAGATCACAACATCTTCAATTTCAAATGGATTGTCATCAACACTTCTCTTTTTGTTACTGAATATCATGTAATTAGTTTTATCTAGATTCAAAGATAATTTGTTTAATTTAAACCAAGTTTGTATTTTTATAAATTCTGTTTTCATCATATCCAAAATCTGTTTTATGTCTTTACCCGAACAGAAAAAAGTGGTGTCATCGGCAAAAAGAACACATTTAAGAAGTCCTGACACATTTACCAAGTCATTCACATATAAAATAAATAACTTTGGTCCAAGCACAGAGCCCTGAGGAACTCCACAATTGATATCACGGAGGTCAGATCTAACATCATTTATTTGCACAAACTGTTTCCTATCTTTCAAATAGCTAGATACCCACTGTAATGCTGGTCCTCTAATACCATATTTATTTAGTTTTTCAAGGAGAATGGTGTGGTCAATGGTATCAAATGCTTTTTTTAGATCAACAAAAACACTAACACAGTACTGTTTATGATCGACAGCATTGGTTATTTGTTCCATAAAATCCATGAGAGCCATTGAAGTAGAGTTTTTTTCTCTAAACCCATACTGACTGCTACTTAAAATATTTTGTTTATCAATAAATTGATCCAATCTGGTCACAAATAGTTTTTCTAGAATTTTTGAGAACTGTGGTAATAAGGATATTGGCCTATAATTATTGAATAGACATTTATCACCATTTTTAAAAAGAGGAATTACCTTTGCTACTTTCATGTTATCTGGAAATATTCCTGTTGAAAAAGATAAATTGCATATATATGTAAACGGTTCAATAACATAACTCATTATTTCTTTTACGAACATCATATCCATGTCCACCCAGTCTTTTGATCTCTTGTCTGAGAGATTTTTTACCATTTTCATAATTTCCTCTTTGTTAGTTCCATTAAGAAAAATACTGTTGGTGCAACTTTTAATTGAATGACACACCTTATTATCTACTTTTGGTATTTTTGCTGCAAGGCTTGATCCAATATTTACAAAATATTGATTAAATTCATTTACGATATCATTCTCATCATGTATTTCTTTGTCATCTTTCACAAAATATTTTGCAATGTTCGTTTTCGCTTTATGATTTTTTAGAACATCATTTATTACTCGCCATGTCGTTTTAGTGTCACCGTTGCTCTTGTTTAATAAATCACTATAGTATTCTTTCTTGCATTTTCTTATAATCATTACCAATTTATTTTTATATTTTTTATATTTTTCTTCAGCTTGTTGTGTTCTCGTTTTTAAGAAACATGAATACAAGTAATTTTTTTTTTACAAGCATTTCTCAACCCTTTAGTCATCCAAGGTTGGTCAACAATATTTCTTTTTCTACGATTTCTTTGCACACAATTCTTTTCATACAGAGCTTCTAAAATATTCATAAATTCATCATATGATCTGTTAACATCATCAATATACACGTCCTTCCAGTTTTGCTTCTGTAAATCATTTTTTAATTGATCCATAGCTTTTTTTGATGTGTTTATTATTTTTTTCTTAATTGTAACTTCTTTTGTAATGTTTTGATCATTTCTGTAGATAGTGAAAACTGGTAAATGATCACTTAAATCAGTTGTTAAGATACCACCTGTCACATCCCCATTTGTTATATTTGTGAAAATGTTGTCAATTATCGTAGCACTATGAGTTGTAATTCTTGTTGGTTTTGATATTAACGGATAAAGATTTAAACTATACATATAGTCAATTAGTTACAAATAGTCAATTCAGTAGGCGTGTCAGCAAATGACCAATCAGTGACCTTAGTTTGTCCCGTAGGTAAACGCTCTGCGCGCAGCTGCTCAAATTACGACAAGAATTTGGAGCGAAAACGCGAGCATTTAACACGAGAATGAACGCAGAGCTGGGCCTGTGAACGCGTGCGCACAGAACACGCGCGTAGAGCGGCGTACAGGCCGTACGCAGAGCTCTGCCTGGGCCTTTAAGGCTGGTTTATACTTCTTGTCGCACGTCTTTTACCCCCCGTTGAGTGAAAAAAGTTGCGCAACTTCCGTCTGCACTCCCGCTGTGATCCCCCGGTGACAGCCGTCTTGTACATGGCCCCCTGTCGGAACTCCAAGACGTGGACGATACGGCTCGGAGCATGTGATTGGTTCAAAGTTTGTGGGCGTTTTTTGTTTGGATGTCCATATATGGTGTATCACACTGCTACCCGCTACTCTTTTAGAAGCCGGTTTTTGTTTTTGCTTTGACGTGGATAGTTTTGAAGAGAAACTTGTCTGTGCGTGCGTGCATTACCCCCAACACACACACACACCACACACACACACACACACACACACACCAATACATATATATTTATATATATATATATTTACGAACACGCGCACGTACACAAAAGCATGCGCGTGTAAAGTTGACAAAATGAAGAGGATCGCGCATGCGCGCAGCTTTTAAAACTAAGAAAACTCGGCTGTCAAGCAACGCGCTTTGGTGGTCCACTGGAAACGTGTTGCGTTTGCCATGCCAAACCTTATCTAGACTTGGGTTCGATTCTCACTTGGTTGAAATTATTTTACGTTTGTCTTTTATTGGATTAAAAAAACAGGAGTTTATATGCCTGTGGTTAACACAAACTCCCTTTTTTTGTTTTTTTGTTATATAATACGATTATACTCCTGCACTTAATTTACTGTATAGATATTTGGGGTACAGCGTGCAAAACTGTAACTAAGCCTATTTTTATTTTACAGAAGAGAGCCATAAGAATTATTACAAGAACACATTACTGCCATCCATCAAATGTTTTCTTTTACAAATTGAAATTGCAAACGTTTTATGATTTGGTTGACTATAATATTCTTTTATTATTGTTCAAAGTTCAGAATTTCTCATTACCCTCAAACATCCAAAGGCTTTTTGTAAAAAGGACTAGTAATAATAATCTCAAGGGAACATATATATTTGTTACGCCACAATACAGAACTAGTTTAAAGAGTAGGTCAACTTTAGTAAAGGGAATAGGACTGTGGAATGGTTTGGAACTTGCTATTAAAATTGCATAGTCAATATCTATATTTAAGAAAATGATTAAAACAACATTTCTGAACAAATATTCATAAATTGGTTTATGTGCAAATTACTATTTATGGTTTTGTCTGAGAAATCATTTAATATCTTATTTTTTTTATATGCGATTGCTATTTGATTTGATTTGTTTGAATTAATTTTGTTTGAAGAAGGGGCAGAAATAATAAGATTTTTTCTTCTTCTGCCTCCTTTCATTTCATGTATTGTTTTGTTTTCTAATGTGGTTTTGTAAATCATTTTCTTGTGTTTTTTTAAATTTGAAATGAATAAATTTAATTAAAAAATTAAAAAAAGTTCAACCAAGTGGGAATCGAACCCGAGTCTAGATACGGTTTGGAGTGACAAACCGACGCGTTCCCAGTGAACCACTGAGGCGTGTTTATCTTTCAAGGTCCACATTTCTTTTAAACGAACCGCCCCTCATAAAATCCTGGCTAGACCCCCCCCGAGGAGAGAAACTCGCCGACGTATGCAGTGGGAGGGAAGAGGGAGGGATTTATTATAATGTATCCCCCACGTCTTTCCAAGTATAAACACTCAATGCGGTCGGTGACACACACGCAATTACGTCATCGCTGGGCACTCAACGGGGGGTAAAAGACGTGCAACAAGAAGTATAAACCAGGCTTTAAAGGGGACCACACATGCAAAATTCACTTTTTAATGTTTTTTTACTAAACTTTGGGTATTTACTTCATAAAAAAACAGTCCTTGTGCCAAAAAAATGCACCCAGTGGTTTATTTACTCTAAGTAGATTTATTTATTTTTGATAAATACACCAGGATTCACACTTCCTGCATTTATTGACGTCACAAGCCGCCAGCCAATCAGATCAAACCTGAGTCCAGCCCCTCACCTAGCAACCCCTGGTTAGGCTCAACCCACTTCTGTATTAAACACATGACTGTTGTTTTTCATGATTTCATCTCATCTTTTGTTTATATGTTCTTAATTTCATGTGTACAGCACTTTGTTGCAGCTGTGTTTTTTTAAATGGCTTTATAAATAAAGTATAATTGTTATTTTTATGTTTTAGTTCAATTTTTAGTGTATTTGCGATCGCTGCCAACGCGCAGCCGGCAAAAATTAAACGAGCGGACCACAGGCGGAAGGACCGGGTTCGACGGGACCCTCTTCCGGCGCGATGGAGCGGAGCTTCAACTGTACAGCCTTGCAGCAGCCTCGCAGCAGGCTCGCAGCAAGAGGACCTTCTCCTTACAGATTAATTTACGGGAGACACTTGGTGAACTTTGTGTTGTCTTCACTGGAACAGCGATAACTCCCAAAATCTCATCGCGTGCAACGAGCGGAGCTGGCGAAAACCGGAAGAGGAACAAGCTAACATTAGCTTCGGATTCGGGTGGTCTAATGCTAAAAGGAGCAGCAAACTGCGGCGCGCTCAGACGGGTTTCGGTAAGTTATCTTAAGCTAACACTAACAGTAAGTCAAATGAGTAATAAAAAAAGAGCTAATTTTAAAACAACAACACATTACAGATACTGGCTGTTACAGAGGGCGTGAACAGATCGTTGAAGGGCGTGGACTTCAAGAAACCGGTCGTTCAAAACGAAAGTTAAAAATGGCAGAATTAAAAAGGGTATAATTGATTATCTAATAATTATTTTGTGCATTAAATTGAAGGAATAGGGTCTGGATATCCCACAGAAATACCATAAAAATTTAAAAAATACATCTGAGGTCCCCTTTAAAGACTGAGTGTGGGAGCCTGCCTGACATGCAGTGGCAACTCATTCCACAGTCTTGGACATGCAACTGAGAAAGCCCTGTCACCTCTGAGCTTACGACAAGTTTCTAGAACTGAAAGAAGCATCTGGTCTGCTGACCTCAGAGAGTGTGGTGGGACATATGGCTGCAGAAGATCAGTGAGATAAGATGGGGCAAAACTGGTCAGTGATTTAAAAGCATACATGAGTATTTTAAACTGGATCTGAAGATGAATGGGTAGCCAGTGCAGGGAGGCCAAAACTGGTGTGATGTGCTCTCTATGGCTTGTACCAGTTAAGAATCGAGCTGCAGAATTTTGGACCAGTTGTAGACGTGCAATGGAGGATTGACTGATTCCAAACAGAAGTGCATAGCAGTAATAGAGCCTAGATGTTAGGGGTGCGAATCTCTGTGTCTGGAGAATCGATTCGATTCCGATTTTTGGTGTCACGATTCGATTCAAAATCGATTTTTCGATTCAGAAACGATTTTTGATTCAAAAACGATTTTTCTATTAAAATGGTCATAAATTTAGTTTCAGTTTTGTAACTGACAAGATGAAAAGAATAAACAACAATGTAAACAAATGGAACATTTATTTAAAACAATAATTTTAAACTGAGAATATTAAACAACAATGTAAACAAGTAGAACATTTATTTACAACAATAATTTTAGGTTCCTTACTGTATCAATTTTTTTGCATCATTTGATGTTCATACCAAAAAATAGGAACAAATAATACAGGAATGCATTAAATTCTGTCACTTAAATTACCAGTATTAGCTTAGTTGCCTGGATTTCTCTAAAACAATAAAATAAAAATAAAAATCTAGGAACAAATAATTCATCCATCCATCATCTTTAACCACTTCTTTAAGAGTCATGGGGGTCACTGGTGTCCATGTCCAGTCATCACTGTGCGAGAGGCGGGGAACACCTGGACAGGTCTCCAGTCCATCACAAACAAATAATTCAAAATATATAAATGCAGACATAAACAGACTTCAGCCTACCATAGTGTATTAACATTTAACTCGAAATAAAATACAGACTTCAGTTTTTTTTAACATATTGATTCATGTTTAGTAAATCTTTTAACAAAATTTCAAAACCTGTTCAAGTTTACACAAAATCTCTTCTGAACTGTAATTTATAAACATAAATTGTATCATTTAGAACTGGTTCCAGGAGATGTGTCTCATCTGGCCTCTCCAACCTGTTAAAAGCATTGTAAGAGGGGGACAGTTGCTGTTATTGCTAGTATCACTCAGCCCTCTGTGAATAGCAAACAACCATCAGGGTGCTAACGATCCATTGTTAGGCTGATGGTTATCCATCATGTGAGGAGCTGGTTTCGGCTGTCATCAGCAAACTGGTTGATCCACTGTGAGAGGGTGCTAAATATTGAGCTGAATACCAGACTTAGCTTTTTTAGATTTTTCTACCTGGATTATTGAACATGCATCAGGGTAAAATTAAACATGTTTTAAAATCGATTTTGGAACTTTTAGAATCTACAGTATTCTGAATCTCCAGGACTAAGAATCTAGATTCTTTCAAAAATCTATTTTTTCCTGCACCCCTACTAGATGTTATGAAACCATGGATTACTGTCTCAAGGTTCTTTTTTGGACAGTATGGACTTCAGCTTGGACAGCCACCTCAGCTGAAAAAACAAAACAAAAACAAAACAGGATTTAATGTCTCAAGGTTCTTTTTGGACAGTATGGGCTTCAGCTTAGACGGCCGCCTTGTTTATGTGACTGTTAAGATTCAAGGAAGGGTCCATTGTCACCCCCAGATTAGTGACTCTTTAGCCCCTTTCATAAAACAGCTCAATCCGGCTCTGATGCGTGTTCAAGCCTCCAACGAGCATTCATAAAAAACACGAACGCGCATTGCCGATTTTACTCGCCTTTGATCCACCGCTGAGCCGCCATAGTTCATAGTGTCAGGGCCGGATCCGAGCCGGGCAGACCCACTTCTGAATGCAAGACGCGCGATCCGCGCTTTTTTTTCATTCAACCTTTATTTAGTCAGGTAAATCTTTTGAACCTCATGGGCTCATTTACGAAAGCGACCTGCTAAAACTAAAGAACAATGAACAGCAGTGGTAGAATTTCCTTAAACAATAAACAATAAACAAACAAACAATAAACAATAGAAAACAAAAGAGAGAAAAAAACAAAAGAAAGTTTTTTTTTTTTAACAAAGTATCAAAAAACTAGCAAAACATTATAAGGTAGACGTATAAAATCAAAGACAGGAACAAATCTGCATTGGTTTTTGCCAGGATTCCAACAGATTCTGAAAACCATTTAGAGAAGTCAAGGTCGAGAGCTTCAGATCTTTTTGTAAGATATTCCATGAAGCAGGAGCGGAGTAGGAGAAGGCCCTTTTTCCAAGTTCAGTCCTCACTGACGGAACACTGCAGGTAATCATGTCCTGAGAGCGCACACTGTAGCTGCACTCACGCAAAGACATGTAGGAGGAGATGTATGAGGGCAGCAGACCAAGAAGTGATTTAAAGATGAAAATGTACCAGTGGAAGAGTCTGCGTGAGGTTAATGATGTCCAGTTAACCAGTGAATACAGGGTGCAGTGGTGGGTACGATAATCACAACCAGTTATGAATCTTAGTGCACCATGATAGACAACATCCAACATCCGCAGGGTGCTTGTAGGAGCATTCATGTAGAGAATGTCACCGTAATCAATGGAGGGAAGGAAAGTCACAGACACAAGGCGTTTCCTGACATTCAGTGATAGACATGATCTGTTTCTGAAAAAGAAACCCAGTTTAACTTTCAGTTTCTTCACTAGGTTTTCCACGTGGAGTTTAAAAGAGAGATGTGAATCAATCAGGATACCCAGATATTTATAGGAATCAACAAACTCAATAGAGACACCATTTGAAGATAAAATCAGAGGAGGATCTGCTGGAACCGCCTTCCTATTTGAAAAAAACATCCCTTTTGTTTTATCAGCATTTAGGACAAGTTTGAGACGGAACAAATCTGACTGGATGATGTCAAAAGCAGATTGCAGTAACTGGAAAGCCTTAGCAACTGTTTTAGAATACAGATGACAGATGCTTAGAATACAGATGACATCAGTGTGCGACCGCAGTCAATAGGCAGATTTATTAACAAGGGAATATTAAAAATGACACGAAACGACTGTATAAGCTAGTTTCGCTTCCTCTCCCCCCCTCTCTCTCTAGCAACGGCGCTGTATGTGTGTGCATGTGTGAGTTTGATTAGGTTCTATTTGGGGTCTTCAACACCCCTTACCAAAAAGAAGTATACTTTAAGTATATGTTGTTAAGTATACTTAAGTATATAAAGTATATGTCTCTAAGTGTACTTTTAAGTATACTCGCAGTTTACTTACAATAAACTTTTTTTGTACTAAATTGGCCCATTTTAGTATACTTAAAGTATACTAGGAGTACACTTTTTATTAGACTTCCAATGTACTTATAGTGTACTTCAAGTTCATATTTTAGTTTATTGAAGTATACTTAAAGTATACTAGTAGTACACTTTTTATTAGACTTCCAATGTACTTATAGTGTACTTCAAGTTCATATTTTAGTTTATTGAAGTATACTTAAAGTATACTAGTAGTACACTTTTTATTAGACTTCCAATGTACTTATAGTGTACTTCAAGTTCATATTTTAGTTTATTGAAGTATACTTAAAGTATACTAGTAGTACACTTTTTATTAGACTTCCAATGTACTTATAGTGTACTTCAAGTTCATATTTTAGTTTATTGAAGTATACTTAAAGTATACTAGTAGTACACTTTTAATTAGACTTCCAGTGTACTTCAAGTTCATATTTTAGTTTATTGAAGTATACTTAAAGTATAACACTAGTATACTTTTCTTTATACTCCAAATGCACTTGTTATATACTTCTAGTTCATACTTTAGTTTATTACAGTATACTTAAAGTATACCACTAGTACACTTTTTCATATACTTCCAATGCACTTGTTATTTACTTCTAGTTTACAGTTTATTTTATCATTTAAGTTAAAATTTTTGAATTTCTAAAACTAATACCATGTCCGTGAAGATCCACAACTTCTCCTCCTCCACCATAACCCTCAGCACTGGCTCTCCCCAAGGATGTGTGCTGAGCCCCCTTCTGTTCACTCTGCTCACATATGATTGTACAGCCACACTTCCAGGCTGTCATATTGTTAAGTTTGCAGATGATACAGCTGTGGTGGGCTGCATCACAAACAATGATGAGTCCAGCTACAGACAGGAGGTGGAGCACCTGGAGAGCTGGTGCAAAGAGAATAACCTTCACATGAATGTGAAGAAGACAAAGGAGATGATTGTGGACTTCAGGAGGAACAAACACACCCACGCCCCACTGAAAATGGGTGGGTCTGCAGTGGAAGTGGTCTCCAGCTACAAATACTTGGGTGTACACTTGAATGATAACCTCAGCTGGAGCAACAACACCACCAGCCTGATCAAGAAAGGTCATCAGAGACTCTACTTCCTCAGACGGCTGAGACGTGCTGGTCTGAGCAGCCCAGTTCTCACCTCGTTCTACAGGTGTGCAGTGGAGAGCGTCCTGTGCTCCAGCATCAATGTGTGGCATGGAGGCTGCACAGTTGAAGAGAGGAAAGCTCTACAGAGAGTGGTGAAGGCTGCACAGAAGTCTGTTGGAGTCAGACTCCCCACCATCGCGGACGTTTACACCTCCAGGTGCAGGAAAAGAGCCACCTGCATCATGAAGGATCTCACTCACCCAGCACACTCGCTCTTTGCCCCGCTCCCCTCAGGACGGAGGTTGAGGAGCATCAAATGTAGAACCACTAGACTGAGGAACAGCTTCTACCCTGAGGCTGTCAGACTCATGAATAAATAAATAACAAGAATAAACACTGCAAAATATCACATCATGTTGATGCTGATCTGTTTCTTGTTGCTGCGTTTCACCTGTGACCATCTGCTCATAATGACTCATGTTCGTGCTGCTGTTTATAACGATGTTTTTCTACTACATTAGGGCTTAGAGTATTACTAGCTGATGCTTCTCTTAGTTAATCCTAGAATGTTATTACTGTTTTTCTCTTGCATTTGTTGTTTCTCTTGTAGTTGTTGTTGGATGTAACTGGGACCCCGTGTACATAATTTCGTTTTCATCACATGTACTACATGCGGTGCAAATGACAATAAAGACTCTCTGACTCTCTGACTCTGACTCTGATGTTGTCATTGTAATTGTTATGTTACACTTGTAAGTTTGCTTAAAAATACTTGCACAATACTATTTACAGTATACCGGTATGCTAAAAAATATTTTTTAAAGTATTCTGAAAGATGTGTTTACAAAGTCATAAAACAAGGTCTTGAGAACTTCAATATTTTTATATAAAATTAAGGTGCAGCTCAAAAACAGTTTACAAAACAGCAGCAATTAAAATGAATCCCTTTCCAGTTTTAAAAATTGAAAAGGAAAAGGTGCACATTTGCATTTCAAAGTGTAAACATGAAGTCCAGAACACAATGTAAAAATGTGTGCATTTGCTTAAACAAAGCAAAAATAGTGTCTCCAACTGGAAACTGAAGTCTTTCCTTTTCAGAAGGCATCTTCACATCTTTGGGGGGGATAAGAAAAAAAAAAAGTTCACCGGTAGTTGTTTATGTTGCTTTTTTTCTTCTTCTTATGACTCTTCGCACATCTTGCATGGTGGTGTCAGGGAACTTTGGCTTGGTGTAGACTGAAAAAAAAAAAAAACACACCAAAAAAACAGAAATTACTCCAATGTTATGTTATTCTATCATCAGTGTAATTACTCTCACATCAAACATATCCTTAAAATATGTCTCTAGGTTTCACGAGTGATAAACAATAACTTATTATTAAAGGGAACCACAATTACTTTTAAACATTTGACTTTATTTGATAAACTTTTATTTTAACTGTAAAAATACTGTAGGGTGGTTTAGTTTTGTACATTTTTAAAATATATTTTCATGTGTTAAAATATACACATGTTAAAATATACTTTAAAAATTTACAAAACTAAACACCCTACAGTATTTTTACAGTCATTGTTTTACAGTTAAAACAATGACTAATTAAAGTCTAATGTTAAAAGTAATTGTGGTTACCTTTAAAAAAAAAGATATTTTTGATTTAACAACTACAAATAATACCCGTAACCTGCATTTAACTTTGATTGTAAACTGTTTTTTTATTATAGAGCACATAACCAAATCCAATCTAATCCATATGGTATCAGTGAATGGCATTTTTAGGTGATTGTATCAGAATCTGCATCATAAACCGTGAGGAGCATGGAACATTCCAGTAATTTGTTCATAAAACGAGAAAAAACATTAGGAATGTATTTTAGAATGAGTTTTGTCCTAAATTATATACTCACCAAGTATCAAGCTTTGTGTTGTCCAAAGGCTTTGACTCCACATCTTTATGAGCCCCCGATTGCCTCCCAGTCAAACTTCAATTGGCCAATAACTCTCTCCCGTAGATGAGCACTGCAAGATCTCCAACCAGCAAGGCTGAGCTGGTCCGTAGAGACTTCACCTTTCGCCTTGGACTTCTACATCCGGCACAACAGGCACCTGCAAAACACATGGATCTTGTTAACCAAATAATGATTAAACATTCATTTACAGTACAGTATTTGGAAATCTATAGTATATATTCATCTTTGCAATGAATATGTCTAAGCCTATTTTCTATAGCTTTATTGCATACCATCAAGGGGTATCATATCACTTATCTATCATTTATGTGTGCAATCAAAAGATGTAGAAATAAATTGTATTGTAATGATTTCCAAATGGATCAATAACATATAGTATCCATGCATTCAGTTAATTACCATGTCATCAGGGTCAGACAACACTTGAACAGAGATGGGTGGAGCAACAAGTGTACAGCTGGTGTTGAGTGGATGGAAGCAACGCTGAGATCCGATCGCCACATCTTTAGACTTTTTCACAACTGCTAGAAGCTCTGTAAAAGAAAAAGAAAAAACAAGGGGCAAATGAACAAAAATTGTGTGTCACTATACAGTACAGGATGTCGTGAGACCATTCAAAATTTACATTAGTCATTTGTGCAATGAAGAGCTGAGATATAAAGGAGGAACAGGAAGTAGAAGACAAGGCATTCTCCATTTCCACATCTGGTTTTAAAAATCAGTGTCTTAATTGCTTTACTCAAACTACTTAGAAATTACCTCTCAAGGCTAGGTTCTGAGTCCGATCCAGTTGTGTCAGATGGGAGGGGTTGGCTTGAAGAGCTGAGAGCAGAGAGGCACAGCTGATCTCTGACAACCTGCAGAGTCTGAATCAAAGAGAACATGTGAGTGAGCTGAAGTCAATAGTCTGCAGCTTCCAACAGGATGGAGGAGAAGAGAAGATGGACGAGAGCTCACTCTGAAGAGTTCACACAAACACCTCTCTTCCTCCTGTCACATCAATCAAGTGATGCAGCACATGCAGACAGCTGCACTTGTGGCAGTAACATGAAGAAAAGTGAGCGAGACATTTTCTTCTAAACAACATCACTTCATCATTCTCCTTTCTGGCAGCAGTAAAGAGAAGCAGGTGAAGTGTGAGAAAATAAATCAACATCAAGTTATAAAGTTGTATTTTCTTCTTTACTTGTTAAATGCTGACATAAGTGGAGCTCAGGAACTGTTTGGTTCCTCCTCAGCCTCTTGTTTAAGCAGCTACAAAAACAGTCATGTTGCCGAAATACGTATTTAAAGTAAATTAGTATTTCAGCCTGGCTGCGGTTATTGTTCTGCTGGCTAGTGAGCGCATGTGTGTTAACAGACATGCGACACAAACAGCGTGAGGATGCGTGGCCTTGTCTCTTTGAAAAACCATCCAGGAACTAAGCCAAAAAAAAAAAAACTCGTAGCATACTGTATATGGCTTATTTAAACGCTAGAATAACCTAACCTGCAGTGTTTTACTTGCCTCAAATTATCTGCCTCAGCAGCACACACCAGGGCTGCCAACTTTTCAAAAAGCCAAAGAGTGAGAATCTTGTTTTTGTGTGTGTGTGGGGGGGTTGCGGCAGCGCGGCAACAGGGTTTGATTGTGCTGGTGAGCTTCACCTGCCCTCATCCTGTTGGCTACATCCTACAATAGAAATTGACTGAAAATGACTCCCTACACTCTACTTTATAGATCTGTGTCAGATTGAAAGACTATTTGATGTTTGAATATGTATGGAGGACCAAAACTGACATAATTAGAAATAAAAAGTAAAAAGAAATATATTAATGGACGAATAAATAACTAAAACATATAAAAACCAATAAATAACTTAAAATGCACCAATTTAATAAAAAAGGAAACCTTTCCTGGATCAGCTCTTCTCCTATTGGTCAACAGACAGGATAAAGCAGGATCCACGTGCAGATGTCTGTGCGGCCTCAGTTTAGTTTAAGGTTTAGTTTAAAACTAGCCTGGCCCTCGCCATTCCTACGCAGCTCCGCTCAATTCTCATTTCCCTTCACTGCTGGGTCTGGCATTTCTCCCATCCACAAGGATGTCTCCGGTAGGTTTTGACCGGACCAATCAGAGAACAGAAGGCGGAGTTTTGAACGACGTCGACTGACGTCGTCATTCAAAATGGCTGCCGCCACGAAGGAATTTTCAATAAAACAAGGTAAAAAACTATTATTTCTCTGCTGAGAAAAAATAGATTTCATAGCTGACGTTATATCAGAAGTGTTCCTGAGCAATCAGAGAGCAGAAGGCGGAGTTTTGAACGATGTCGACTGACGTCGTCATTCAAAATGGCTGCCGCCACGAACGAATTTTCATCAAAACAAGGTAAAAAACTATTATTTCTCTGCTGAGAAAAAATATAGTTCATAGCTGACGTTATATCAGAAGTGTTCCTGAGCTTAACAGTTCCTAAATCAATTCACGAAATGGTCAAATCTGCTGGATATTAAATAGTTTCGGTTTGATATTTTCCAAACAGCCTCGGGTGCGCTACGAAAATAAATGATAAAAAATCGAATTTTATCTCAAATGTTTCATCTAGGCCAACAGTCAGTAAATTAAAGACATATAATTACACACTGGTGGCAGAAAAAATATCCACCGAGTGGTTTCTGAGCAATTTATCTGATAGCCTGGACCTCGTCAGGCTAAACTAACAAAACTCTGCCTCCTGTTCTCTGATTGGTCCATTCAAAAATCTCCAGGAGAAATCGTTGTCTATGGCAGAGATGCCAGACCCTAGTCCAAAGCGAAGTGAAGGACATGGGTCTGGTATCAACCAGGCTAGTTTAAAACAAAAGCACAGGTGTTTTCCTGTTTGCTTTGTTTTAAACTAAACTTTAAAACTTTAAGTTCATATATTCATTTAATGGTCTATTTATGTATTTCTGCTTTTATTTCTAATAATGTCAGTAAGTCCTCCATAAATGTTAGTATTTACCACCTTTTTGACTGTGTTTTAACTGTTACATTGTATGAAGAGCATTTTATGATGTAGGTTTAGTCAAAAATGACAAGAGAAAAGTTAGAGACATTCTTCATTTTCCAGTGGGTTTAGCAGAAAATGTACATATCAACAGCAAAACAGCAACAAAACATATAAATACAGAGCCTAAATGTTAAGAAGAGTAGAAAACAATTGAATTTTAAGTGTTTTGAACTGTGTGTTCTTCACACAAAAAGCTGGGAACAGGTGGAATTCCTCAAGTGGTCAGAGGTATCAGTAATAATTGAGAGGCTATTTCTACTGTGTTCTTGGTGTTAAAAAATAAGCTTTACCTTATCTTTCCATATTCTCCATCATCTAGCAACTTGTTCAGCTTAGCCCTGGTGGTGAAGCCAATGTTCAGCTTTCTTCCTGCCAAACAAATAGAGCTAACATAAATACTGTGTTATGCTAATGATCAGAGACATATTGGACAAGAAGTCATGTGCTGTTGGGCTACTGGGAAAGTCCATCCATCCATCCATCCATCATCTTTACCCGTTTCTTCCATTTTGGGTCACGGGGGTCGCCGGTGCCCATATCCAGCAATCACAGTGCAAGGTGCGGGGTGCACCCTGGACAGGTCGCAAGTCCATCACAGGGCCACATATAGAGACAAACGAGACAAACAACCATTCACTCTCTCACTCACACCTAGGGACAATTTAGAGTTACCAATACCAATTTGGTCTGTGGGAAAGTCATTCTTAATAAAATTAATAAAACTTAGCAGGTTTCTCATCAGGAGGTGACACCATACTCACTTGTAATATTAGGTATCAAAAATAATCATGAATGATTTTCCAACACTTACCTGGTAAAGGGTTTGCCTTTTCTTTAAAGGGAAAGTCACGAGCCTGTTCACAGCCCTGCAGGGCTGTTGGCAGCATGAATTCTTCGCACACAGCTTGCGAATGAATTTAAACATCTGCAACACAGACATTTACAAATGTAAGACAGTGGGTAAAATGTGTTGTACAAACTCCCGGGGCGTCGTCACTACACAAACAAAAGGAACCTGGAGTTTCCACAAACATTAAAAGAAACATTTCTAATAACTACTAGATAAACTTTTCTGCTAAACAAGAAAAATATTATAAATATGATACATTTTGATCAAATTAATTAAACAACAACCCTGTTACACGACACTGGTAGTGGTGCATTACCACCACGAACTGCTGAGGAAGTGGACAGAAACAATGCAAACAAACAAACAAACACATTAATTAATTAATCATTATTTTACAGGTTTGACTCGAACTTGATCTGATCTTAGTCTAAAAGAAAGATGAAAGGTGGTGGGCCGTGCATTATTATATATATTATATATCAAGGACTGCCAGGCCTTTAATTGTGTCCAGCATCAGAACAGCTGAAGTGAACAGGAGAGGACAAACATGTCTCCTGTTTCTGCAGATGTTCAGCTGACCAACATCTGGCTGCAGTGGAGAAACGTTCAGGAAGTAGAAACTAATTCTCTCCTGGACTCTGTGTCTGTTTGAAGCTCAGCAACGTTCTTCAGAGTCTCCCACTCTGAGTGCAGCCTCTCAAACGTTGGTTCTGCTGAGTTCTGTCCACAGAACCTGCTCCACATCTCAGGTCCAGATGGTCCACTCAGCTGCAGTTTTAGCTAAGCGTTTTAGCATCCGTAGCTTTTAGCAACGGCAGGTTTTGTTCATTCAAGCGAACAGAGCTAACAGCTAGCAAATAAACAAAACAGAACCGATTACTGTACCTTCAACTTCCAACTGAATGTCCAGTCGTCGTCCAGAGTCAGACCAGTCGACGTCTAATAAAAAGCAAGTTTTACGAGCGCTCCGAGACAACAACAGTTTCTTGTCCAACAGTTGAAAAGGAAATGGCTACATTTGAACGAAGCGCGCGCGAAGCAAGAGGCGTTGATTGGTTGAATATGATCACATGATACTTCCTGCGATAAACAAGAGTGGCGTTGATTGGTTAGGACAAAGTTCACATGCAACCTGACAAGCAAGAGTGGCGTTGATTGGTTGGAACGTAAATGATCACGTTCTACCCCCAATCCAGTCATAACGCATGAAGACCACAACAGAAAAATGGCAGAAAGCAGTACTTCACGTTTCACGTACGCCTGGATAATAATGATGATAATAATAATACCCTGATGCATGCTCAATAATAATAATAACAATATACTATATATATATATA
>JBBPBX010011229.1:25214-56360 GCA_038048925.1 Garcialebias charrua | reverse complement strand
CTACTTGTACCACTATCTCTACTTTGCGGTTTTCCATGTATCGCGGGACTTCAGGGTATGGATCCCCCTGCGATCAACGAGGGACTACATTACATAAATCAGACTGGCAGGGTACACCCTCACTGCTTCTCCTCTGTCTGCACTCAAACAGAAATCATTCCCATTGATTAACACCCCCCGCCATGCGTATAATTCGCCATATGCTCCGTCATCCTCAGAGAGTTCACCTTACCTCAGGCATCACTGTTACAGTCACACCGGCCACTGTTGACTTCATTATCAGCATATATTCTCCACTGGCATGAATATCACATGTCACCAGCAGCAAAACAAGAACATTCAAGTCATAACAAGTGAGAACTTTTTCTTTTTCTGCTTCCCCCTTCTTTCTGTATCCATCTGATGAGCTGGTTTGATTTGTGCAGCTGATAGTGGCCACCTGCTGCTTTGTGGACCGGTGTGCTCGTGTGTACGTGCACTCTTCTCAACTCTAAATGAGGAAACTAAGAAGGCCCAGAGTCTCTAATGAGTAGTCTGACGGGGTGCATCCATGTGTCACTGATTCCTCCACCGAACACCTGCTGCTCTGCTTAAAAAAATAAAAAAAATCCACCCAATGCTGCAGTGTAACACACACTTGAGGAGATGGAGTGAAAAAGGAGTGGAATAAGCTGTTTATTAGATTTAAAAGGACAGGTCTGGAGGGCATTCTACCCTGGACGTCTTTGACGCATTGATCTGAATAAAGCCACAGGAAATCAACACAAACAGTGCAGAGGATCTGTGAGTAATAATTAAATGGGGAATATGGCTTCAAGATATGTTTGGATGCTCCAAAGAACCTGTCAAGAAGTCTTCATGATGTTGGGTCTCAAAAAGGTTTTTAATGTGCAAGGCGCTTTAGATGTGCTTCAACAGACATGAAAATACCCTCGAATGTGAAAAGTTCACATTATTTTAAGGTAAAATGTCACGGAGTCTCCGAAACATCTCAAACATTCATGTTGGTCCTCAGTTTCCTTCACTTGAGCTGCAGAGGCAGTTCTTGATTGAATTTGGAACACTTTTTTTTTTTAAAGTGCTGAAATGATTCTCTCATAAACAGTCACAGAATCGTGGTGAGGATCTTAAATCCACATAAAGCCCTTTTCGGTTAAGTTTTTTTGGTAATTTTTTAAAGTACTAAAGCTGCATTTTTAAATGAGAGGGAGCTTGCCTCTGAGAGAAAACATTTAAGACTACATATTTTTTTTACATCTCTAAATATACAGCTCTGAAAACAGTAGGTAATAAACAATGGTGGAAAAATCTAGTGCAAATCTGCTCATTGTTATTTATAAATTGTTCTAAGTTTCTTAAGTAAACTAAAACATAAGTAATTATTAACACCATTGATTTTGTATATGCATTCATGGCATAGGGGTTGTATAGGCTAATGAGTAAATGTTAAATGGGAATTAAATATGCAATAGGAGAATTTGGGAAGTAAAATTTAAAAACTATTGGAAGTTTGGAACTATGGGCTTTTATGAGTTCCACACTTCAAGGACATACAGTAGATGATGGTTGGGCCTCTACGTCTATTGATTCTGTTTGTTGGAGTTGATTACTCCTGTGGTTAGTGTTGAGTGGATTTAACATCTGCCCATCATCATAAAAAAAGGTACTCCAATACATTTAATCAAGGCTCCCAAGGTGGGTACAAGGTGGTCAAGACAGGTAAAAAGTGGGCAGAGGTGGGCAAAGCATAAAGTCCACACCTAGAATAGAGTTTGGCAGGCTGGATAGGAACAGGCCGTTATTTTTAAAACTAGTCACTCCAAACCGGCTGCTTGCTGGTTGCAAACACCGAGGGGTCAGTGAGACCAAAAACGTTAACTTTTTCCAATCATTAAAGTAGATAACAACAAAAACGTTTCAATCGTGTCATTTGGACCAGTTTCTTTAAGTGAGAAATGGTTATCTACCTGGATGATTGAGCTTACAACCATTTTTCTGAAGCACTTTGGCCTTGGTTGTCCTCAGGCTGTTTCTGTGAGTAGCAGGTTGGCCATCTGACCTAAAACATTTGATTGTTGTACACAATTGTTTTGGATGGGTGTGTTTTGCATGTGTTAAACGTAGGGATGCACCGGTCCACATTTCTCACTTCCGATCCGATACCGATATTTTAAAACTGGGTATCGACAGATACCGATACTTTTCCGATCCGATACTTTTCAGGTATGTGAATCTGTATAATGAAATTTTTGTACTGAGACTATTCATTTCAACATTGTGTGAGATATACCCAATGAAAACATTCTTGAGCCTTACAACAAGAAACTCACAATCTTTGACAGCACACAAGAGGAAAGGCTATACCACACACATGTCCTTCTCACTCATGGTTCAGCTGGAAAAACTAGAAAACCACTAAGCATGATGGGAAAGACAACAAAATCCACTCCCCTTAACCACTAAGAGAATGGATTTTGTTGTCTTTCCCATCATGCTTAGCAGTTTTTTAGTTTTCCAGCTCCACCTAAAGCTGGAAAACTAAAAAAACCTTTTAAACATTATGGGAAAGACAACAAAATCCACTCCCTTAGTGGTTAAGGGGAGTGGATTTTGTTGTCTTTCCCATCATGCTTTGCTTTTTTTTTCCAGCTGAACCATGAGTGAGAAGGACATGTATGTGGTATAGACCTTTCTCTTGTGTGCTATTAAAGTTATTGAGTTTCCTGTTGTAAGGCTTAAGAGTGTCTTCATTGGGTTTAACTCACACAATGTTAAGACAGCAGTCACAGAATGTGATGGAAAATAAGTGCTCTTTGAAGCTGGATCGGAAATATCGGCAGGTCAATACTTAAATTATACTGGTATCGGATACCGATACTGGATCGGATCTGTCCAATCCCTAGTTAAAAGTCTACTTTTGTGATTCCAACAGGAGGCTGTCTTGAAACACAGCAGTGAAGGCTACCTATGGGACAGATCTCGTTGGTAGGTCGTAGACTGAGGAAGTCTTCTGGATGGGGTACAAAACATTTTTCACTTAAAGAAACTGGTCCAGAAGACAAGATTTAACCTTTTTTATTGTAATTTTTTCCATTTGCTTGCAATTATGAGTGGCCAATTAGTCTCTAACTGTGAGAGCTAACTGCCATGCAGGTCCTTGAGTCCTTGAAGCTCAGTGAGACTAACCTGTATAAATAAAGGTTGAATGAATGAATGAATGAATGAATGAATGAATGAATAGCCAAGTGAGCATTTACCACAGAAAACATCTGAGCTTGCCAAGCAATGACTGTTCTAATTGTGAAATAAAACTCCACTTTCTCAGTGTGCTCCAGTAACCATGACTTACCTTGGTATGGATTCCCCTGACCCTCAATCAACCCTTGCTTGAATTAACCAACGCTGCCAGCTTTAGCAAGAACTACACCAGTGATGAAAACCTTCTTTTGCATTCCAAATCGAAAGAAGAGACTAAATATGTATTAGTTTCATGCAATTAGCTCTGGTGCTATCGATTAGGGCGATCAATCTCATCCACAACCCTGTGTGTAAAGAAAGTGAGACAAGATGAATCAAACAATGTGTGTATACCACCCCCCCCACCCCCACCAAAAAAAAGACACTCCTAATTGTAATTCACATTCATGTTGACTAGCTGATAATTTGGTTTGAAGAGGAATGGACAGAATATAAAAAAAACAAATAGGCAATTTTCCTTTGCCCACGAGTCCAGTGAAAAATGGAAAAATAATCAAAAGAGGGTCATGAATCAAAGCTGTAATGAAAATCCTATTGATTTAGAGTTTTTTTTCTTCTTTTTTTAGATCACCCTCCCATTTTTTCTTCTCACCCTTTCTCTCGACACCAGCGCAAGAGGAGAAAGTCCGAGTTTATCATTTGGGATGCGTTCTCTTTGAAACACCATTGATTTGGAATAGAGGATTCTAGGCCACCTCCGTCCACCGTGGGGAATAAACAGGTCATATTGGAGAAAGCAGACGCCACAATTTTTCATTAAGGCCCGCCGTGGTCAATGTTGCAATGTCAAATGGCAGTTGCAAAGCCTCATGGGAGTCAACAGCATGAAGACTGCGAGAAACGCCCTGGCAATAAAACAAAAACTCCAGAGGAAAAGAAAGAACGTGTGATGGTGATGAAGGCAGTTCTCAAGAGACATTAAGCCTGGAGGCAGCTGCACTGTGTCCTGATGTAAATGTATACACGCTTGTTTTTTTTTTTCATTCTCCCAGACAAGTTCCCAAACAATAACTCAATAACAGAATTGGTTCTTCCAAACTTTAGACATTATTAGATCAGTGAAGACTGATTCTTTGAAGCAGTTTGGGAGACAGACAAAGCTATTGATTCCTTTTAAAGCAGAATGTGCAGACTTTCAAACACACAAAACTATTTCTGAGACACTTCCAAAGCAATGGAATGAAGAAAGGGGTTTATATGAGACATTTTGCCAAGTTTTCAGAAGGCTGTTGATGTTTGAAGGTGCACACACACGTTGATGCGAACTTTGAGTACACACATGTTGGCATTTTAGTGCCTTTCCATCTCGGCCAAGACTCATCAGTACTCAAAGAAAAAGTATTTTTATTTTCTAACATTTTTGCCTCTCTTGGCCTGATGACTATTTCATTGTAGCAAGACAAAAACTATATACTGTACTAGAAAGTTCCTGGATTTTAATCTCAGTTATTTACATAGCCCCTGATGCTAATGCTAATGACGCCCAGGGAGAAATTCATGACTTACTCACCTCGCTGCAGTGTAAATATCCTGAGGGGCTATTCATTGTTTGTGGTGATGTGAATCACGTGGACCTTCAAGTCTCCCTCCCAGCCTTCAGTCAGCACGTTTTCACAGCAACAAGAGGAAATAAAACGCTTGACCAAGTCTACACTAATGTAAAGGGGGCGTACACGGCGAAGACACGCCCACCGCTCGGAGCTTCCGATCACGGCTCTTTGATCCTGGCCCCAAGACAGCTCCCCCCACTCAGGCGCTCCAAGCCGGAACAAAGAGAGATAAGAGTCTGGCTTCAAGATAGTACCCCCATGCTGAAAGACTGTTTTGAGAATACAAACTGGTCTGTTTTCAGAGAAGCAGCTACTGATGGGAGCTCAGTTGACCTGGAACTCTATGCTTCCTCAGTCCTGGGTTACATCAGTACATGCTCTGAAAATGTATCCATAAAAAAATATGTTAAATCTTACCCGAACCGAAAACCCTGGTTAAATAAAGATGTCCGCGCCTTGCTGGCAGCCAGGGACACTGCATTCAAGTCCGGAGATAAAGAGGAGCTGAGAAAGAGCAGGAAAGAACTGGTGGATGGCATTAAGAAGGCCAAGGCCATGTATGCACAGAGGATCGAGGGACAGTTCACCTCACAAGACCCACGGAGCATGTGGAAGGGTATTAAATGCATAACAGATTACAAAGGCAAGAACAAACAATGTCCCAAGGACCCATCTCTGCCTGATGCCCTCAATAAGTTTTATGCACGTTTTGATGATCCAAACAGACCAGCTAGCACCAGACTCACCTCATCACCAGATGAAGAGCATCTCAGAGTGACCGCAGCAGAAGTGAGAGGCAGTCTCAGGAAGATTAATCCTCATAAAGCAACCGGACCAGACAACATCCCAGGGAAAGTTCTGAAGGAATGTGCGGACCAGCTCTGTGAGGTGCTGGCTGACATCTTCAACACCTCACTTGCACTGGAGTCAGTTCCCACCTGCCTGAAGACCGCGACCATTATCCCAGTCCCAAAGAGCTCCACAGTGACTGGTCCGAATGACTATAGACCAGTGGCCCTCACCCCGATAGTCGCTAAATGTTTTGAGAAACTGGTCATGTCCCACATCAAGACAACCGTCAACATCAACGAGGACCCTCATCAATATGCATACCGCGAGAACCGATCAACAGAGGACGCCATCTCTTCCGTGGTCCACACTGCTCTCACCCACCTGGATCAGAAGGACTCATACGTGCGTCTGCTCTTTGTGGACTTCACATCTGCCTTCAACACCATGATCCCCCAAACTCTGATAGACAAACTATCTACACTTGGACTAAGCCCCTCCATTTGTAACTGGGTACTAGACTTCTTAACAGACAGACCACAGTCAGTGAAGATTCACAACTTCTCCTCCTCCACCATAACCCTCAGCACTGGCTCTCCTCAAGGATGTGTGCTGAGCCCCCTTCTGTTCACTCTGCTCACATATGATTGTACAGCCACACATCCAGGCTGTCATATTGTTAAGTTTGCAGATGATACAGCGGTGGTGGGATGCATCACAAACAATGATGAGTCCAGCTACAGACAGGAGGTGGAACACCTGGAGAGCTGGTGCAAAGAGAATAATCTTCACATGAATGTGAAGAAGACAAAGGAGATGATTGTGGACTTCAGAAGGAATAAACACACCCACGCCCCACTGAAAATAGGTGGATCTGCAGTGGAAGTGGTCTCCAGCTACAAATACTTGGGTGTACACATGAATGATAACCTCAGCTGGAGCAACAACACCACCAGCCTGATCAAGAAAGGTCATCAGAGACTCTACTTCCTCAGACGGCTGAGACGAGCTGGTCTGAGCAGCCCAGTCCTCACCTCCTTCTACAGGTGTGCAGTGGAAAGCGTCCTGTGCTCCAGCATCAATGTGTGGCATGGAGGCTGCACAGTTGCAGAGAGGAAAGCTCTACAGAGAGTGGTGAAGGCTGCACAGAAGTCTGTCGGAGTCAGTCTCCCCACCATCACAGACATTTACACCTCCAGATGCAGGAAAAGAGCCACCTGCATCATGAAAGACCTCACTCACCCAGCACACTCACTCTTTGCCCCACTCCCCTCAGGACGGAGGTTGAGGAGCATCAAATGTAGAACCACTAGACTGAGGAACAGCTTCTACCCTGAGGCTGTTAGACTCATGAATGAATAAATAATAAGAATAATCACTGCAAAATATCACATCATGCTGATGCTGATCTGTTTTCTTGTTGCTGTGTTCATCTGTGACCATCTGCTCATACAGACTCATGTTCGTGCTGCTGTTTATAATGATGTTTTTCCACTATATTAGGGCTTAGTGTATTACTAGTTGATGTTTTTCTTAGTTAATTCTAGATGTTATTACTGTTTTTCTCTTGCATTTGTTGTTGGATGTAACTGGGACCCCGTGTACATAATCTCGTTTTCATCACATGTACCACATGCGGTGCAAATGACAATAAAGACTCTCTGACTCTGACTCTGATAAACTTTGACTGCCACGTTGTGGGTATTTTAATTTTTTTGATTTGACAGTACTATGTGTTGGGGTTCACTCTCAGCATAACACCTAATTTCAACTCAATGTGGCAAAAAATAAAAATCTGTTGTATTTATTTTATTAAGCTATGGTGGACATCTTGGATTTTTAATTTGGATTCAGTATTTATTGGGCATTGCTCTCAGCTACCACCACACCAAATTTCAGCTTATTATCTAAAAAAATTGACGATTTATAGTAATAAATAAATAAATAATATAATAAATAAACTTTATTTGTATAGCACCTTCCTACAATGCCTTGCATTGACCAATGTGCTTAACAGGATAAAAAGATGAATAAACTGGAACAATAAATCAGTGAAAATAGAATAAAAAACAACATTAATAAAAGAAGGCAATGGAAATAAAATAAATGCTACATACTAAAATACCAAAAGTAATAAAAGTTACACATTGAAAGCTTTTTTGAACAAGTGGGTCTTCAGTCTGGTTTTGAACAGTCAGCTCAGAGGTGGCACGCAGCTCAAGGCTAATGCATGTAATGTTTCCTTTTCAGCTCAGGCGGCCATCTTATATTTTTTTAATTTGAATTAAGGATTTTTCTCAGCTACCAAAATACCAAACTTTAACTAAGTAGCTCTAAAAACCTCAAAATTATATTAATTTGAAATTGGCTTTGGCAACCATCTTAAATGGTTAGATATGAATTCAGAATGTGTTGTGCATCTCTGTCAGGTGTCATCACACCAAATTTCAGCACATTAACTTTTAAAATTGCTGAGTTATCTTATTTTTTCCATTTTAGATAAATGGCCATCTTGAAATTTTGAATTGCATTAAGAATGTGGAAAAACTCACTCTCAGCTATGACTACCGGTATACCAAATTTCAGCTCAATATCTCAAAGAATGACTGAGTTATAGTCAAGTTTGAGTTTTCTGAGGTAGCCATCTTGAACCGAAATGTCTCCAAACGTTGATCAGTGTTTTGTTCAGATATCTCTTCTCTCTAGGTCACGAGAGCTCACAGTGGCAGTTAGAGGCTGCTCAAAGTATTGGCAGTGTTTTTCAACCAAAAAAATGGCATCTTTGTTTGGAAACTATGCTGTCATGGTAAACTGAAACACCAACAAAGTGATAGAACATGTCATGGTGCTGAGCCAGTTGTTTTGATATACCGTAACATTTGTGGGGGTACACATTCCGGTTCGAACCGCATTAAAGAAGATCGAAGAGAAAGACCCTTTTCATGTGAATAATAATAGGTGGCTGCCTTCAGGCGGTCCCCAAAAACATGCAAAAGATTAACATTTTTCTTATCTTAACTGAAAAACACGACTATGGTAATCAAATCTTGGTTCGTTAACATGTATATTTTTCTTGATTCTTGTATTTGTAAACTTCTAAAATGATAAGTTTAAAGGTGTTGTGTAAAAAAATCATAGAAATTAATGAAATCTTATGAATACTGTACATTTGATTCACAATAGAACATATTAACATCTAAATGTAAAAACAAAGAAATCATAGTGTTTCTTTAGAAAAAAACTAGGTCATTTTGAATTTTAAGGTGGAAACATATTTTAAAAAGTTGGGAAAGAGGCAACATAAGGCTATAAATGTAGCTGATATAGCTGAAGGTGAAATTTGTAACAAATTTGTTTATTTGGCAACAGGTCCATGAGAGGACTGTGGAAAATGAGCATTTTAAAGAGGCTTTAATCAGAAGTAAAGATGGGCAGAGGTCCACCAGTCTGTGAAAACAGAATGCATTAGAAAAAATACTGCAACTATTTCAAGATAATGCCCCTCAATGGAAATCTGGGAAAACTTTAAATATCATCTATAGTTTATAAATAAACTAATTTTTAATAATATAATTAATAATTATAATTATATATAAATTATATATAATTTATATAATTATAAATAATCTGGGGCGGCCGTGGCACAGTGGTAATGGCAGTCGACCCCCGATCGGAAGGTTGGAGGTTCGAATCCCGCGTCCGCCCACCATGTGTCGGTGTGTCCCTGGGCAAGACACTTAACCCCGAGTTGCTCCCGGTAGGTCTGGATGGCGCCTTGCAAGGCAGGCTACCACTACCGGTGTATGAATGTGTGAATGAATGGGTGATGGCTGGTATTGTAAAGCGCTTTGGGGCTCCTCACAGGGGGCTGGAAAGCGCTATATAAATAAGCTCCATTTACCATTTACCATAAAGATTTCAACAAAATCAAAAAATCTCTGTGCACAAAGGAATTAAAACCTGGAAACACAAATACCTCCACTTATTAATGTCTGTCAACAAATTACATTTGCTGTCCACAAACTCTGGTTAAAACATTTGTGGATACTATATAGTTAAGCTATCATGTAAAAAAGATGTGAACATAATAAAGAAATAGTGTTGTCTTCATCCAAAATGGACTGGGGGAAACTAGGAAACTATCCAGTGGTCTAACAAATCGAAATTTAAAATTATTTTTGGAAACCATGAAAGCTTCTGGAGAGGAAAGATAAACCAGTCTGTTATCAGTGCACACTTGAAATGTCTGCCTTGCTCATAGGCATCACAACAATTATATGTGAAGGGGACGTGTCCCCCTCGAATTTAGGAACCCCCCCACACACACACATTTACCATGAAACACTGTAGTTTATGCAGTTCTGTTTCTCTTTCTTCGTGAATGAATCCCTTTCCACTTGATTAATAGGAGAATTCAGGTAGTCCTCGGGTTACGATGGTCTCGAGTTACGACCTTTCGTGGTTACAAGCATCTCCCATTTACTATAAAAAGCCTTATTTCGAGTTACGCAGTTTTACATCATAAACGGAATGCGGAATACAGCAGATGGACTGGTTTTACGTTGTAAACGTAATGACGGAGGAATACTGCACTGTGTACTGTGAACGCGGTTTTACGTCGTAAACGGAATGCGGAATACTGCGGATGGACCGGTTTTACGTCGTAAACGGAATGCAGAATACTGCGGATGGACCGGTTTTACGTCGTAAACGGAATGCGGAATATGGCGGATGGACCGGTTTTACGTCGTAAACGGAATGCGGAATACTGCGGATGGACCGGTTTTACGTCGTAAACGGAATGCGGAATATGGCGGATGGACCGGTTTTACGTCGTAAACGGAATGCGGAATACTGCGGATGGACCGGTTTTACGCCGTAAACGGAATGTGGAATATGGCGGATGGACCGGTTTTACGTCGTAAACGGAATGCGGAATATGGCGGATGGACCGGTTTTACGTCGTAAACATCGTAAAGCAGCGGCGGAAAATATTGTACTGTATGCGGTATTAACTTGGCCATTAACTCTTTTTGCCCTTCATTATGGCTCTCAAACGTATGAGTTTTTTGATAATTATGTAGGGTACAGTACTGTGTTAGGATAGGCTAAGAGTGCTTGGTAATAGAGTACTGTACATGTATATGGTGCAGCATGTACGTATTTTCCGATTTATGTTGAAAATCGGTTTACGACGCCGTGTAGGAACGGATCTATGTCATAAGTCGAGGACTACCTGTACTCAAAACTTTAAAAATCCAATCCGGGTTTTCCTGGTTACCTACAACAATTCACCACACCTCATGCAGTGTTTTCCCCCGGTCATCTGCCTTGGCAGGGCACTCATCTCTTTGTGTTTTTTTTTTTTTGTGTGGACGGGGTGGGAAGAGGATGGGGAGACACCTCTGTGTTGTGCACAAGTTTAGCTTGCACGTTAGTGCCGGCAGTTGTTGAGCGGTGGGGTAAGAATTCACTAAGCAATAACGCACTCTTATGTCACGTGCGCCACAGTATGGCAGCACTGACGGGAGCTCTGCTTCAACTTGATATTTTTTTGTTCATGCTGTTTTTGTTTTAACTTTTCTGCACCTACACTGCACACCCACACTACGGGTATGACCACGGCTCACTTTTGGAGTTTTCTGAGTCGCTGTCTTGCCATCCTGCCATCGTGGATCAGTTTCTGACACCCTTCCAGCCTCGGGCTCAGGCTCCGGCCTGTCATGGCGGCCATCTCCATGATCTTTCTGCCTGCATGGACCAAACTCTACTGAATAGTTTGGTTCCACTGAGAAACCTTGGATGTTCTTTGTATGCCAGACCCATTTCTGGAGGACAGTCTGGGATGGCAGTTGCTGCAGTTGTTATCATCAGGCTGCTAACAGGACCTGCTAACAAGATTTGCTAATGCTGCTAACAAGACCACGCCACTAACAGAACCACACTGCCAACAGAACCACTCTGCCAATAGCCCCATGCTGCTGTAGATTTTTTTTTTTTTTCACTTTAGACGCCTTGTTTTTTGTATTTTTGCTGCTTGCTGTTGTTGCTGTTTTTGGGTGGGAGTCAATATGGTTCTTCTTGTCTTGAGCATTTCATTGCATTGTTGACCTTGTGTTGATTTGCATATGACAAATGAACCAAACCTAACCTTAGGATGCAGGAGAGAAGCTGAGCATGCTCTATTCACACAAGGAGAGCTGTTGGTCAAACTTCTTGTTGTGCCGTACTCTAAATTAGTTGCTGAATCATGTGTTCACTTAACAACCCATTAAAATACAGCAAAATTCAGGAAATGGCATAAACTTTAATCAAAAGTTTCTGGGGGTTGAAAATGGGGTTGTTGGTTTCACATTACACAGTTACCTTCATAAAATATTGTTTATTTGCTGGAGCATATAGCAGCAGTACCAGTTAGATGCAAAAGTTCCAGTTTACCTAGAGGGACTTCTGGCAGGAACATGTTACTACCGGTATTTTTATGAGAATAATAGCATTGTAAAATATTAATAAAAAACACTTTTACATCATACACTTTGAGATTACGGAGAACAGAGCGGTTTTAGGATGACATCAATTCACTTTGGCCTTGGCTCATCCATCTGGTGATAATTAAACTGTATTTCTTCAAATTGAGGGCATTCAAAGAGCTATCTAAAACATGTAAGCTATTAATTATTTATAACACTTTCATAGAATTCCACTTCAAACGATCTGAACTGTCATTTTAAGCCATTGTGTGCAGACTATTGAATACAGAATAGTAATATCACTGAAGCATCTCTGTCTTGGACATTTTTTATTTAAGTCAGTTAAAATCATTTTTTTCAAATGAACACCTTCATTGTAGAGATGAAAACACAAGATCAGAGAATTAGAAATAATTACCTTTTGTCCACATAATAACTTCATTTATTTTATTAAAAATGTCAAAATGAAGACCCACTCCAGATAAAAATGAAACGGAACATTTACTTGAGTTTTGGTGTTGGGATCTATGAGAACAGCCATGTTTCATCTTTCACACTGTTCAGAAATCACGTCTGCCAACTTGAAATGTCTGCTGATTACTCGCCTCCCTATGTGTGTCAGCGGGGACTTGATACATAGCTGTACCTTTCATAATTTTGGACAGTAATAGTGTTTCTTCTTGTTTTCTTCAAACACCAACAATGTTCTTGCAAGGTTTGCCTGAAACAAATCAGAATGCCCCCTGAGGAGATGATGCCATCAGGGAGCTAGCTTTGCACAAACTCCTCAACTTGTAGGTAAATACAGTAGGCTCTTCTTTGTCTCTAGTTAAACATTATGTACACATTTTCAAGTTAATGATGGTCATTTCCAAAGCTTGTTTTCTCAAATCTCTGTTCAAAAACTGTCACATTTTGCAAGACAAATTAATCCATATACATAAAAGCGTTTATGACATCAGAATTATCCAGTCATAAAAATGTAGTCTAAATTGCCGGGAATCTAAAAAAGTTATCAGTTTATTTGACCAAAAGTTACTTAATTTTTTTTTTTTATTGAATGGGATCGGAGGTGCTTCAGGGATCACCACAATGACTTAACTCCCACAAATATTTGGCAATTCCTATTACGCAGGACGCCCCTCCTGAAACAACCACACCGACACCAGCACCAGTGTTAATGGCTGTGAACAAGGGATGGAGGCAGATGTGGGTTCTTCTTTTTTTTTTTTTTTTTTTTTTTTTTCCATTTATAGATGGCCTCCCTTCACACCTTATAGCCATCCTCTCACTCCAATATGTATTTTTTTTTTTTATTTTATTTTTATTTATTTTTTATTTTTTATTTATTTTTTTTTTTTTTTTAAATAGAGAGAAAGAAAGAAAAGAGAAAGTGAGACTACAAAACAACAATTATCCACAAAAAGAGCACAAGGCAAACACACCAAACCTCCGTCCACAATCCTGCAAAGCACATGACAGAACACAGCAACGAAACATACAAGCATAAAGACTGATAATATTCATGACCTTGCATTAGATTTCTATATATAAACATACCCATACCTACAAATATATATACAGTATACATACATATATATTTATATTCATTTATATACCCATCTACATATATCTACATATACATCCCTGCATCCATTTGTGTGTGGTTGTGAGCATGCATAAGTGAATAAGGTTCCTCCAATAGAACATTTAGTAGCGATTGTGAAGTATCAGAGATCTGTCCCCCCAAAGCCCGAGACAGACGAAAGGGCGATCAAAGCCCAAGACCCCAGGAAGGACCCCGAGCCCAGAGTCCCCAGGACCACCCGAACAGGACGAGCCACTCGTCCACTCCCCAGATCCGACCAAGGGGAAGAACCGGACGAACCCCACCAGGGACCACACACAATGACCCCCCGGGGTCAACAGCGACAAATGCACAGGCCCCCGCCAGAGCCCGCCGCACCGACGTAGCCCCAAGGCCGGACACCGACGCTCGGGCACCGGGGACGCCCACCCCTCAGGCCCAGACCCGACAGGACCAGAGGACCCGAGCCCCGCCAGGCAGCCACCAGGCCGAGCCGACCAACGCCCAAGCGCCCAGCCCCAGATAGTGAGGGTCCCAAGCACGCCCGCAGGCAGAGGAACACCCACCAGGGGGCCACGTGGCAGGAGCGCGACACTAGGTAGCCTTAGAAGTATCAGAGAGGGGGCAGTCCAAGTCCCAGCCTGACACTTAAACATTCATACACAGACACACTCATTTAGACCCACCCTCATCCTCACCCTCAGTCATAGAAAGACAAACAATAACGACACGCTCCAATCATAATCCCGAAGCACACTCTATACCCCCCAGGTCCAAGACATGTACCTGCTCCCTACATGGGGCAGCCCACATCCAAACCCAGGAGGTAGGCCCATTCATTCTGGGGTGGAGAGTAGCAGACATCCAAGATCCGGCCCACCCCGCGCCCCGCCGGCAGGACAGGGCAGGACACTCGAGCCCAAGCAGCCCCAGGGGGAGCGCACTGCCAGTCCCGCCCACGGCAAACCCGCAGGCCCCGAACCCCCCCACACCCCAGCACAACCCCTGACGGCCCACCCCCAGAATGTCCGCCAGGCAACCAGGGGGGTAAGAGAAAAATAAATAAATAATATATATATATAAATAAATACATAAATAAATAAAATTGAAATTAACAAATCAAGACCCCGACACACACACCCCCGTCCCCAAATGTATTGTTGGTGAGTGTTGTTCTAAAGTGTACTTAAAAAGGAAAGAGAAGGAGCAAAGGCTGGCATTGTACCAGTTTCCCCTCCACTCCAACTCTAACCCAAGCCCTAATTGTCTAAATGCATAATGTTGAGTGAGCACAGGCATGGGGTGAGAGTGATGCCATCCCGCCACCCATAACAATGTGCTCACTCCATTCCCTATATGTGACTTTTATGAAGAAGTTTATGAATGAATGTCTAAAGTGTATATAAAATTGAGTCCCAGGTGTTCTGAACAACAGAGATGTAGAACCATTGCAGCACACCCGAGACTCAAATTCCCTACATGTATTAATTTAAGATGAAGAGGGCGGAGGTGCGTGTTGAGGGATGGGGAGAAAAATATCTGCAGGAACAGTGCTCCCACAGCGAGTCAGCTCCCCCGCTGACCCTGCGTACCCCCCCAGCTCGCCAAGGTCCACCCAAGGAGCGAGGAAAAAGAAACACCTCTCCGACCGCCAGGCCATTGAGCCAAGACCAGAGAGGGACACGGCCCCGAGGGCAGCCAACAGCAGAACCAACAGCCCACACCCACCAGGGCCGCCGTGACCCCTGCGAACCGCAGTCAGCCCGCCGCCCTAGAGGACACAAAATCCCACATGGACGACACGGCCAAGAGCGCCCGCCCAACCGCCGACAGAGCCAGGAAGCACCAAGAACAGGCCCCAACCAGGGCCCGCACACCGGCCAAGCATAGTCCAAGACCATCATCAAGGACATCCACTCAATCCCCACCCCAGAAGAAATACTACACCCACCCTTCATATTAACAACTTTCAGAACACATAACACATTAGACACCCAGGCTGGGTTTGCCCGCCCCCTCCCATTGGCCACCAGTCACGCCCCCAGACACCCACCCCCCAGCATATGAACCCCCAACCCACCAGCGAGCCGAGGGCCCCCGGCCAGAGCCGGGCACCAGAGCGCCAGTCAGCCCATGCCCGGCGACCCGCCCACCAGAGCCCACGATCCCCGATCCCCACCAGGCCCAAGCCCGGGGACGACACGTCCCCAGAGTCCCAAGCCCCCGGCACCCGCCCCGAAACCACCCCAGCACAGCCGGGTCACCGACCGGCGACCCATGACTGCCGCCACCGACCACCCGAGGGCCCGCATGCCGCCCCTAGCAGATATCCCCCAGAACCCCCCCGGTCCTCCCCAGGTCGAAGACAGGGTCCTCCCCGCCCAAGCAGCCCCAACCCCCCGGTGCCCCAAACCCCAACCTCCCCCCCCTCCAGCCCCAATGCCCCACAAGGCCACATCCCAGACCCCCCACCCTCACTACGTAACGGAACCGATCAAAGAGTGCCAAATAGATTGATCCAATGTGTCGGCAGATGCTGTTTCAAGACTAATATGATCTAACAGAAGATTTTTATACTGATTAATGCTAAGATTATTTTTATTTTTCCAATTTACGAGTATGGTTTTCTTTGCGATGCATAAGGCAGTGAAAAGCATATAGGATGTATTTTTTTCTAGTATAACATCTTCAAAGATACCCAATAAGCAAACAGATGGAGAGAGTGGGATATTAAATTTCAAACATTTAGACAAGTCTTCACATACCTGTACCCAGAACCTCTGAACGGGTGGACAGAACCAGAGCGCGTGAATATAATCATCTGGGGCCTCATGTATCAAAAACCTGCGTGGATTTCCTACTGAAAAGTGACGTACGGTGAAATCCAGAAAAGTGTCTACGCACAAAAAGATCCAGATTTATCAAACTGTGCGTACACCTGAATCCACGCACATTCCTTTTGTACATCACAATTGACGTGGAACTGAGCGCACGTGAGACACCTCCCCTGACACGCCTACATTTACATATGTTAAACAGATGCAAATTACTTCCTGCATGTGTGAAGGACATGTTTGTTTGATCCCTGCGCGATCAGAAATGATTTCTAGATTCGGGAAAATAATGAATTCAATATAATATGAGTGAGGACAAACATCCTAAGTAAGAATAGTAATAAAATGTGTTCATCATGCAAAGAACGAGTGATTGTCGGTATTTGTGTGCGCGCGCACCCTGCTGTGGTGCGCGAACCGGCTCATTCATTCATTCTGTGTGGAAATATTAACTTTGCGCACGAGTTTATTACCATTATTACTGTAAACACAGAGGAACTTACTTGGATGTTTGCTAGAACATAGATCTTTGTTTATGTAGATGATGTGAAGAAACGTGTCTGTGCGTCTTGGTGGAGACTTTTCATGACATGATGTTGGAGTCTCCAGACGCAGCGCGCGCCCCGCAGCCCTGTGCGCAGTCTGTCTGTGAAGCTTTTGCTCTCCTACAAGTTATATAAGGTGTACTTTCACGTGTCATTTTGGAGAAATCTACAATAAACGCAGATAATGAAACACCTCCAGCTGCCGTGTCGACACCGGTGAGGGTGCGCGCGCGCTCCAAGCGCGACCACTCAGCCTTTGGAATCGATGAGACCATTGGACATGATCCGGCTTTGTGTGGACTGGACTGCACAGTCCCGATCGACCTGCAGCCCCCTCTGTGGAACAGTTTGACCGCTGCTTCTGTATGCACGCGTGATGCACGGCTCCCCAGAGCGCAGCAGTAGTGCCAAACTGGAAAATTATTATTTCTGAAAACGGCTGATAAGCCATATCCTAGATCGGAAAACTATATCTGTTTCTAAATAAATGCTCTGCGTGTTACACTATTTATTATAACCTCCAGTAAGGCTGAATGAATCCGTTCCTGTTAAATTTATTTTTGGCACAACGTTGCGCGTCCTTTATTCCACTGCGTCATGTGGATGTAATACTTGTTAATCGTGTGTTTGGAGGGAATATTAATCATTTTCACATCTTGAACTGTTAATAATAATAATAATAATAATAATAATAATAATAATAATAATAATAATAATAATAATAATGAATTCAATTTATAACGCACTTTTCATTAATGGAAATCTCAAAGTGCTACAAGGTGCAACATATTTGAATGTCAATAAGACAAATAATAAAACAATTAAAATCAACAACAGTATCAACTCAGATCAAAAGTAGAATCATGAGGAGTAAAGTATGCTCGGTTGAAAAGAAAGGTCTTCAAGCCGCTCTTAAAGTCAACCACAGACTGTGGGGCTTCAGTTTCTCTGAAACACCTGTAAGTGTCGCCAAAGGAACAAGAACCACAGAAACGTGCGTACGCCTGCTCGGGAGCTTGCGTGGATATGTACCTGGATGCGCATATATTCACGTTCAGTTCAGTTTTGATACATACGGGCTTTTGCGTGGAAAGTGACGTGCGCAATGTTTTTGTGCGCACGCATGGTTGATACATGAGGCCCCAGGTGTATTACTTATGCACTGTGAGCACTTGTTAGATGGTGTAAAGCCCATCTTAAACATTCGCTGACCTGTATAATGTACTCTATAGAGAACCTTATATTGTATTAATTGTAAATTGGAGATTCTAGTCAATTTAAAAGTATTTGAACATACTTGAGACCAAATTTTTTGTTCAAAGTTGATTGATAAATCTGACTCCCATTTTTCAACAGGTAGTGCTATCGAGTCATCGATTCTAGACAATTTTTTGTATATTTTAGATAATAATTTGGGTGGTTGAAAATTAATAAACTCTAACACACATGTTGGTGTTTCCAACACTGTTTTATTAAGCTGATGTGGGTTCTTCAACTTTCCCACTAAAATTTTGATTTAATGGTCAGCGGATTCAAAACAGTAACTTCTTTATCACATGCTTACCTTGTGTAACCTCGGCTCTGCTCCATCACTCCCCATATTATATTGTATTATCCATCCATCCGTCCATAATATTTACTCGCTTCTTCCTTTTTGGGTCGCGGGAGTCACTGGTGCCCATATCTAGCCATAACTGTGCAAGAGGTGGGGGACACCCTTGACAAGTCTCCAGTCCATCACAGGGACACATAGAGACAAATGAGACAACCATTCACTCTGTCACTCACACCTAGGGACAATTTAGGGTTAACAATTAGTCTAACATGCATGTTTTTGATCTGTGGGAGGAAACCCACATATGCACAGAGAGAACATGCAAACTCCACCCAGGAAGGCCCCCAGACTGGGATTTGAACCGGCAACCTTCTCGCTGAGAGGCAGTAGCTCTACCAGTTGTGCCACCATGCTGCCCGGCCTATATCATTTAATATAATACAATATAACATTATATTATATTACATTGTATTAGATTATATTAATATTATATTTTATTATATTAAGTTTTATTATATTATGTTGTATTATTTTGTATTAATATTATATTATATTACATTATATTATATTGTATTGGTATTATATTACTTTGTATATTATTGGGTCACATTGGTTCATATATCATATTTTTCCTACATCATAACACATATATTGTATTGTACATGGAGTTTTACAGAGAGCTCATAGGAGAGATCATCTCTCTCCAGTTTTAGCTTCTCTCTGTTGGCTCCCTATCAAATCCAGGAATGGATTCAAAATCTTACTTCTAACCTACAAAGCTCTCAACAACATAGCTCCATCTTATATTACAGATCTTGTTGTTCCATATTTTCCTAACAGAGCGCTTTACTCTCAGACTGTAGGTTTACTTGTGGTTCCTAGAGTTTCCAAAAGCAGAATAGGAGGAAGATCTTTCAGTTGTCAGGCTCCTCTCTTGTGGAACCAACTTCCAGTTTCTGTCCATGAGGCTGACACATTGTCCAGTTTGAAGACTTTCCTTTTTGATAAATCCTATAGTTAGGGTTGGCTTGGGTTTTCTGAACTATCCCGAATCCTATGCTGCTATAGGTTTAGACTTCTAGAGGATAAATTGACCACATTTAATCAAAATAATAGTTTGTATTTGTAATTTTTCTGTATTAACGTGAGTTTTTTTCTGTCCTTCTATTTAGGGACCTGCTTGCCGGCTCGCCTCCATTTTGGATCTGCCATTGAGTATCATCTGTTCCTTCTTCCTGCTCCTCTCAAATCCAGCCAGTCAAAGCAGATTTGGTTTCCCTCATGAGAAAGTTTTTCCTTTCCACTGTTGCCTTCATGATTGCTCAGGATGGGAGACTGTGATGACTTGAAGACAATCTACTGGCTTCCCTACATTAGATAAATAATGTTGCTAATTTAAATTTTATGTATATTTGTGTTTCTGTACATTGCCCCGAGATAACTTTTGTTGTGACTTGGCACTTTATAAATAATCTGAATTGAATTGAATTTTGTATCACCATTTTCATATATTACAAGTTATTGTACTATATTATGTAAGTGTTGTGTTGTATTGCTTAATATTTCAAATACATCAAAACGTGTCATATTATACTTTGTATGATGTATTGTATCATGTAATGTATTATGTTGTATTATGCTATATTATGTCATACCATATAATGTGAATCACTCTCAAATGTTTGGTCTTGGCACACTTTAAGTAAATTAAATTTGTTTGAAACCAGTATTTTAAAAAAAATCAATTTTTTTTAAAGGTAACCTTTTTCATCACAGTTACTTAAAAGTTGCAATTAGGAATTGTTTAAATATGTGCAACTTTTATTTATATGTGAAGGCAATAATAATAAGACAACTATGAGGCTTTACTCAATCCTAGTACGAGTTTGATAGCAAGAAAACAAAACAAATGTTTTAGACAGGTTCTTCTAATACTATTTCCTTGTGCTCTCTGAAATGATGTCATAGTGTCCACAAAAATATCAATTTGTTTGATATTTCTTCCAAAGACTCACCATTGTTAAGACAAATACGTCTCCACTGAGACTTCAAGTGTTCTGCTCTGGTTTTTTAGTAGAGTGGACAGAGGATGCACAGAGCGAACCCTTTTTTCCCCTAAGCATATCCAGCAATACTTAATTGAATTTTCCACACTTTGCTACAAACAAATCAAACACAAGAACATGCAAACGCATTCAGAACATGCAGACCCAGCAGATCCTTTCACTTTACCTTTCATAATAACATGCCAATCAAAGAGCAGCCGCAGATAGAAATGCGTAAATATTTCAGGTTGGTGTTCCGTCACAAATTAATTATTCACCCTGCTTAGAGCGCATGCTTCAGCAGAATGACCTAACATCCACACTGTAACACCCAATAGCTGCTGAAAAACAAATAAAAACAAACAATTTGACACTCTAAAGAAACTGAACATTCATGAGAAATCTAAAAAAGCTAAGTCTGGTCCTCTGGACATTAAAATGAGACATTCAAACGGACATTCTTATGAGAAGTCTTCTAAATCTTCCTCATAGCCACAGACCTGCACTGTATGGAGAATAGTACCACATTAACAGATGGTGTAATATAACGTCCTGATTCTCCATACTGTCATTAGACTGTAATGTTGTGAAAAGGTCACTTTGTTTTATTGCTAGGTCCATGTGCACACAGGTGTGCTTGTAAGTGTTTAGTGTGGATACAAATGTGCAGGCGAGTGTGCATGTGTGTGTGCTTCTTGATCACTTTTAATGGCCGCAAGCCCAATTACTGTAGTGTTAACATCATCCTAATTACACTGGAGTGGCCTTTGCAGTGCGTGAAAAAACAAAATAAAAAAGACAGGAGTAACCTAGTGTCGGTCGGTTCATCCACAACTAAGACCTTGTTAAACTGTGAAAATAGTTAGCGTAAAATGGCCTTTAAAAAAAACTATTGAACACAAACGATTTGGGACAGTAATTCCAGTCCAGGAGAAAACTAAAGCGTCAGTGTGAAGAAGTACATTTTACAATGACAAAACTAAGAAGCTTGCAACTACAGTACTCATAGGGATGTTCAACATGATGTCCAACGTCCAACGTCCAACGATGGGGTAGAGGTAGGGCAGCCGACTTGGGACTCGAAAGCCCCAGGTTTGATCCCCAGCCATCCCTACATGTCGTGGTGTCTCAGAACAAGACACCTAATCCTTAATTGATCCCCGGGTGCTTACTTTGCTGCCCACTGCTCCACCTGGGTGTATCTAAGTTGCGATGGGTTAAATGCAGAGAACTAATTTCGCCATTGTATGATAACATACAATTATGACAACACATAGCACGTTATCTTTATTCCTATGTTCTAATAAAACAAGCCGTTTGCTGAATACCTTGTTACTGGAGCATTCTTGTCTTGTTACTGGAGGTTTAGAAGCAGGTAAAACAACAAACTGCACAAATAACATTTAACTTCAGTGTTCAGTGTTGAAGAAGACAGACACTGACAGACTAAATGTAAAGGGGGAAAAAAAAAACGCATGGGGCGATGTGTGGCTCAACAGGAAGCTTCTTCTGGAGAGAAATGCTACATATTCAGTTCCATTCCCCTCCACAGTCCTCCACTGACTCCAGGAAAACCCACATCAAAGGTGTAGGGAGATGAAGTGAGGAGATGAAAGAACAAACACTCAGGAGTAGACGTGTGAGCTGCATGCGTTAACATAGCACGCGCCGAATACATTCTGACATGATAAAGCGAGCACGGGAATTTTAGGAGCTGATTTGAGACAAATTAAGTGTTGTTGACACAATAAAGCTGTTGAGTAGGATGCAGCACTGCATGACTGAATGTCGTTACTGAACAGAAATATGATCTAGTATCCACTCACCTAGCAATCACGATGAACATTCATCTGCAAAGATTAGCCACAGAGAAATCTAAGCATGAAGCTGGTCCAGCTCCTTTACAATAAAATCTAATCTAAAATCTGACGTGTTGCTTTGGTGAGAATCCAAAGAGTAAGATATCGTCCATACATGTTAGTGTTCTCATTACAATGCAATATTGCTGAATACAAGTCTAAACTCCTGTGAACTTGTTTTATTTTTAACTTAAAGTTTTAATAAATTGTGTATCAAAATCCTTCTCAGTATAAATATCCATTTTGTCATGACTTTATTAATCCAAGTGGACTACAATCCACCGTATGGATGGGTTTCTCTTTGGATTTGTGTTTGTTCTCATTGTTTTTGGCCCTGCTGTGGTCACTTAATGCTTTGAAGTACTTTTCCACAGTACCTTATCAGCACAACTCGACTCGGTTCAGTACGCTTTTGAGCCCTTTTCCACTAGCACCTTTTTGTGGAACTGGTAACTTTTTTGGCCCCTTCTTCTCAAGGGTACCAACTGAGCCGAGGCGGCACCAAAGCGTGACGTCAGAACACTGTCAGTCACTGATTGGTCAGGGGGTGGAGTCCAGGTCTCTCTTGTAAATGAGTCCTCGAGGCTCATTGGGGTTAACCTGTCTAAATAAAGGTTGAAAGAATTAGATGGGTTTGAGAGTTTTTCAAAACATCAATCCACTATTTGCATTTACCGATGATCGAACTCGAGGCGCGATTGGATCTATTTTTAAGTTTTTAAAAACAATAATGACAACACAGTGGTCTAATGCTGAAGTGCAGTCATTTTTAGGGCTTGGTGGCTGACGACAAAATTCAGAACGAGCTAGATGGAGTTCTGCTGGTTCCCGACAGCTCCGTCATCTCCCCGGCTCCAAACTCCACTGGTCACTGAGGAAGACCCTTCGTGGTGCGACTCGCAGAAGGCCGTTGTCCAGACCCTAGCCTCCCTTGCTCATGAAGGCCGAACCCCAATCCCGACAGACGGGCAGACCGGTATGGGTCTGGGACGGAGGGTGGAAACAATTTTAAAAGACATTTTATGTATTAAATTTTTGTGTTGTTGTTTGTTTTTTAATCAGTCAAGATAAAAAAAATAAAAAAAATCAATGGTGCTGGCTTTATTATGAAATCCAGTTTTCACTTTAATGACTATTACAGGTAAATAATCTGTTAAAGTTAATTCAGCTGAAAAATCATATAAAGACACAAAATTGTTGGATCTCTTAAGAATATTTCCCTCTAACATGTTTAGAGAAGAGATACAACCTTTAGTTCAACTTTATTTTAACCCACAGGTGTACAAATCACAAAACAAGAACTTTAAAGCAAAGCTAAAATAAAAAATAAAAACCTGAACAAGAAACAAAACCACACATCTAACTGAACAATAAAAATAGACACAATGGCCCTCATTCACAAAAATGTTCGTATTTTTATCCTAAATTTCTCCTACTTTTGTTCGTACGAAGCGTTCGTACGAACATGCCACGTCAGATTCAACAAAGTCTTCTATCCTCAAGAAAAGTGTGTAAATGGCTGCGTAAATTTAATGAATCCCACCTGTTCTATCAACCTGCGCGTGCTCGCGGAGAGGTCATTTACATAATTCCCACCCCTCAAAACACCATATAAGGCCACGTTTCCTGCCTTTTGACAGCAGGAAGTGTCCATTCATTCAAACTCAAGAAGTAAAAGGAGGAACTTCACGCGTTCGGAGATCTGCTCTCAGTCGCGCTGTGGCGCACCGCCACCCCCCCGCAGGTGTCGGATGGTCAAATATTTTTAATGTTAGTGTAAACAACTGTGTTATAGTTTCACTTATTCAGAAGAGCTGTGGCGCACCGCTACCCCCCACCCCCCACAAGTGTCGGATGGTCAAATATTTTTAATTTTAGTGTACTGTGTTACATTATAGTTTCACTTATTCAGAAGAGCTGTGGCGCACCGCTACCCCCCACCCCCCCGCAAGTGTCGGATGTGTTTTTGAACAGAAGCATTTTAAAATGTCTCGAAACTACAGTTAACTTCATATTAATATTGTAGTGCATATGTTTTGTCTCCCGTGGGTCGTACAGTATCAGAAATCAAGAATAAATGGTTTGATCTGAAAATGGCTTCAAACAAACGTCTCGCCGCAGCACGGACAGGAGGTGGTCAAGGAATAGTCTGCGAGATGGATGGACAATAAATGCCATGCTGCGCGCGTGCCAACATGTTTTGCAGCACAAATGAGTCATGCGCGCTCCTCCTGGTCATCGCGCAACCACATTCTGCAGGTTATATTTCGAATCAGATATAATAATCTATTGCTCCGATGGTGTTTGGCAGTCCAGCAATAGCATGAAAATCAGTCTTAATTCGTACTTGTTCTGCGGCGGTGTATGGGAATTTTATGTACCTGGGTGTTAATATGAGGAGGGCTTTGATGACCAAGGGGAGCGCACGACTCACTGAAGCCTGCGCGACACACCAGACAAATTAAACTTAAAATTATAATTCTAATTCAAACAGAATAACCTATTGTCAAGAATAATTATGGTGCGTGATTTTTTTAAACCCAAAATATTTTCTAAATAACGAAATATGAAGTTATTCGTGGAGAAGATCCGTCTGGATGACAGCAGACTGACGCTCCTAAATTATACGACAGGTCCGGACCACTCGTAAATTTTGTTCGTATCTGAAAAAAATCGTAGGATACGAAAACATTGTTGAATGCCACAAATGATCCTAAATCACTCGTACGCACAGTTTAAGAACAAATCTGTGCGTACGAACGGTTCGTGAATGAGGGCCAATGATTTGTTTGGGGTGTAGTATCTTTTTTCACCACCTGATGGCAGTATAAGACTGTTTGAACCAAAGGATGGATAGTTGAGCAGTGTGTCTCTTTAAGAAAAAGGAGAGGGAGGGCCCTTGATGTGACATGGGCTGACATGGTGGACGCTCAGTGATTTGAGCTCTTTAGCATAGCATTTTTCACATAAAGCTTTTAATA
The DNA here is from genome assembly GCA_038048925.1 of Garcialebias charrua. NCBI lineage: Eukaryota > Metazoa > Chordata > Actinopteri > Cyprinodontiformes > Rivulidae > Garcialebias > Garcialebias charrua. The sequence goes on along the minus strand of JBBPBX010011229.1, from coordinate 30,886 downwards.
AAAAAATCAGTAAACAAGTTCTCAGCTTCTTTTTGCAGAGATAAGCAACTTTTTACACGAAGGCTTGGGTGTCACTGTCAACCATGAATTTTGGAGCTTCAACAAGACAAATGTTTATTCCCAAGGTCAGTCCTGTTAGCTTAGCTTGTAGCTAACAATCCAAAAATGCGATTTTGGACAGTTAAAACAGATTTTAAATAGAAAGGGAGGGGTCAGTGAAAAGTACCAGAGTTGATCCTTTTGTCATCCAGTGCCTTCAGTAGAAAGAGACGAACACAAAGAAATGATAAAGCTGATAAATGAAAATGATGTTGATACATTTCATTTATCATGCTTTTAATTGATTTATTGTTTATCGCAACAGGCCTTTCCCGTTTTTCTTCAGTGTTTTGGCGCGCTGTGCACGGGTAACTCAACAAGCGACAGCTTTTAAAGGGCGAAGCTTACACGAAATAGAACAAAAACAATTCGGTTCTGTCTGAGTTGCATTTGCTATGAAAAATGGTTTAAAAAGTCTGAAGTTCTCTCTTTTTAAGTTAACACAAGTGGATCAGACTGATCCTTAAAATGTTAATGTCTTAATTCTGTTAACTTTCAGCAGTCAAGTAAGAAAATCCACCCTGAACCCAAACGCTAATGAGTTCAAACCCAGGTTTAATGCACAGGTCAGTAGTATGGTAGGGGAGTTCAGTTCCAAACAAATCAGACTTTTATTTTTTCATTTTACATCTTTGTTTGTTTGTTTACCTCCTGATCAGCCTAAACCAGCCAACACCCCGACGCCCCCTCGGCCTCAGGGCCAGCCCAGCCCCTCCATCATGGTACAGCAACCTCAGGCTGTGTACGGACAAACCGTTTGCTTCCCTCAGATGTATCCTCTGACCCCAGTCAGCCCCGGAGTGCAGGTGAGACATAAACATGCATGCTAAGATGGGGGGGGGGGGTGCATTAATTTCTATTCAGTGGAAAAAAATGATGACCTTAGTGTTATCTGTTTAAAAAAGAAAAACTTACCATAATTCTGACTTTAAAATGTGCCTGTCTGTAAGCCGCACTTATTAAATACAAGATAAATCACAATTGTGTACATAAATAAGATGCTCCTGCATATAAATCGCAGGTTACCAAGTGTGAGAAAAAAGTAGCGGCTTGTACACTGGCAATTACGGTAGTTTCATGAAATATTTTCCCCTACAAGGTCCCCCATTTGTTTGTATTTTTTTTGTCCTGTCCATCATCTTCTAGAAACTCCTACTTACATTTTCTCCTGCTTTAAAAAAGCTTTTTGGGATTAGAAGATCGTGATGTTTAGAATGAGGGGAAATGTATAAAACGTTTGTTGTGTGGCATATCCTTAAAGCTCCTTTTTAAAATATTTTACATTTTTAATGAACGTCATTTTGCTTGTTTATGGAACTGTGTGTACTCTGTGTTGCTTTAAGAAAAACTTGGTGATCCAACATCAGACGCGTGCAAACAATAACAACTAAAGAGTGGTTCTTTTTCCCTTTTCTCTCCCTCCTCCTCCACCTCCTTTTCCCCTCTCTTTCTCTTGCTCCATTAGAAAAGCATAATATGGAAGGTTTGTGAATTTTTTTCTAAGATTTCTACCTTTTTTTTAATCCTTGTTTTTGTTTATTTTTAAGCCCAATCAGTACTGAGATGTTCTGCTTGCTTGTTGGAATAATGCTATCAGATGTTGGTTTGCCAACTTCTTATTGCAATTCATTTGAAACTGCCGTCCCAGATGGACGTTAACATCATCCTATTTCTGTTGTTTCTTCCTTCTGTTTACCAAACAAATTAGTGTTGGCTAAAATATGTTTTAAGCTTTAGTTTAGCTGCACTATGTTTTGTAATAAAATTGCATGTTCTAGATGTGAGGAAAATGTAGAACTGATTAGGATTATATGGGTTGTAACGTATTTCAACCCTCCAAATGACAGAAAATGCATGTGGCCCCAGGTAAGAAGTAACTTCAAGTGTTCATTTAAAGATCTTTACTGTGTTAGGTGAGTGCCTACCTGTCAAAACGAGATGAAAACCGAATACAGCAAGTTTCAGGATATTTGTTGTTTGAAAAAAAAAATTAAGGTTAAATTGTTTATTTTCTCCCATTTGCTGCAATCACTCCCTTGGTCCGTCAGTCTCCAGCCATGTACCAGGTCCAGATGCCTCATATGACGGTCAGCCAGTCCAAACCCTACAGACCAGGTAAAGGTGAGAATAACCACTGCTTTTGTCTCCCCTTTCCCTCCTTTTGTCAGTTTCCTGTTTAATGTGGCTGAATCATGTATGTCACTACCTTACCATCATAATTCCATTCATCTCAATTAGGGGTGCACCGATAAATCAACCCCAATTTCCTTAATTTTGGGTGATGAACGATCAGCCGATACTTACACGAGAAACCGATTTTAACTTTTTTTTATATATATATAGTTTTAACAACAATTGTCTAAACTTTTGAAAAAAAGAGCACTACCTCTTAGTGGTGGGTGGATCGATCCAAATATCAATGTCAACATGGTTATCGATATTGATCAATACCAGTGTAATGAGATCGATAATTTAGCTTCAGTTTCTCTCCTGTATGTGGTTTCATCAAAGATGCGAGCCGACTGTGTTAGTGCCGCTCCTGTCACAGCACAGAGCAACGCTGCAAAGGCAGGCAGGGCCCACAGAGAGGCTGCTGGGAATATTTATTTGAACTTAAGGCTTTGGAGGTTGTATTGTTATTAACACTTTGTTGTATTTCCACTAATTATTTTTAATATGTAGTTTGTTTTTTTCAAACTCAGAAAAGAATTTCACTTAAAAGGAGAAATTTCGTTTTATTCCTTTATATTTTAAATACATTTTACTGTTTTTATAACATTTGTTGAAGAAAAAAAAATCCAAACATCACAAGATATGGGGAAAATTGTTTTTTTTTTTACTGTTCTATGTTTTCAGAAAAAGAAACTTTTATTATAATAAAGTATTTTTTATTTACTTATAAACTTTGCCTAATTCTATCCTGGGTTTAACTAATAAATTGATCCAAAGGAAAAATCACAAAACACTTAAACGTCATCAAAATTCACCGTAATTATTAAAAAGTATCATATCGGTATTAATATTGGCAATATAGGTCCTGTATATACTTGGTATCGATCGATACCATATTTTGCAGTATCGCACACCCCTTACACTTCATGGCCAGTTAAAACAAGTTTGTATTGTTTCTAGGATATTGTTCAAGGGTATGTTTTTGAATAAAATAATATTGGAAAATTGAAGGTGCATCGTGACCTTATAACACCTGACAGTGTCGCTTATAAAACAAAATCAGAATCGGCAGGTCAGACTTTTTAGTGATCGGCCAGAAAACTTTAATCGGTGCACCCCTAATCTCAGTGTTCCTCTCTACCTGTGCAGTAACCTGTCGCACAACCCCTGTAGTTTGTTTATGTGCAGTACCGTATATATCATGTGCATTGAAGTTTATATTACTACCTGTGAAATACTTGTACTAATTCATCCTACTTGCGCCGTTATATTCTACCATGTTGTTTACTACATGTATATTTCTCTTGGACCTTGTAAATATACTTTTCTTTTTCATTTTTTTGGTACTTTATTTTGTACTTTTATTGCATGCTTTAGTTTTATTTTGTTTTTTAAAAGTTAATTTGGCAAGTCCAATCGGTTTTTCTCATTCTGAACTGTTCATTGCATTGTTGAACTTGTGTTTATCTGCATATGACAAATAAACAAACATAACATAATGTTGCATTACCACAAGGAGTAAAATGTATTACCAGTAGATTTTTTTTTCTTATATAGCCATCAGTGCTCCTAATGTTTTTCCATTTTTACATGTTTTTTTCCAGAACAACAAATTTTTTTAAACCCAGAAAAGTTTCAGTAGCTTAACACACCTAGCTTGTGTTCTGTGGAAACAAACTAAAAACTAATTGACTTATTAATATTATTTATTTATTTTGACTAATGTTTCTTGTAAGAGAACTTGATCTTCAGTAGTAGACATTGTTATAGTTCACAGAATATCAGAGCAAACAGAAGTCTTTGTTCATGTTGCTTCTTCAAGCCTCACCTTAAATTAAGATTTGTGAGTTCACTAATAATTGCCGGCTGCCAAAAGGCGACTGCTTATGATATTTTATGTTAATGTTAACGTTGGAAAACGAGGGAATAAATCTCCAGCCCCGTCCTGCAGTACTCAGAGTTTGACACGGACTTTAAAAGCTTGGATAAACACACATGCAGATAAGCTTCAGAATTTTTTTTTATATTTGCTTCACTCACACACAGTTGCAGAAATAAGTTTAATCGGGTCAAGTGTTTCTCAGATTCACTTGTTTTCTGTGCACACGAGGTGGAGAAAGTCATTCATTTGGTCTTTTGCTTAACCAGTTTAATTTGAACTCCCAACATAAACCTTTAGTACCCAACATGCCCCAGCAGAGGTCTGACCAGCACCACCCGCCTGGAACACCCACCATGATGCACCCAGCGACAGCAGCAGGCCCGCCCATCGTAGCGCAGAGCCCGGTCTACTCTGCGCAGTACTTCACCTGCAGCCCGCAGCAGTTCGCCAGTCAGCCGCTCGTCCAGCAGATGCCACACTACCACTCGCAGGTACGACACGACAACAACCAGAGCATTATCAGCACAGCAGCTTCCACCCGTTTGTCTCACTCAGGAGGTGGAGGTGTTTTAGACTGAGGCGCTGATACCACACCTGAGATGTTCTGTCTTGTGTGAAGCTTTTGATTGACGCACTGATGCGCATGTTGTCTTCTGTGCATCGTTATGTCCTTCAGGCACAGCATGTGTTCAGTCCAGTGATGCAGGGCAGCGCCAGGATGATGGCGCCTACTGCTCATGGCCAACACGGTCTGGTGTCTTCCTCCACCACACAGTACCCAGAGCAGACACACACCATGTATGGTACGTGAACACCACCCCAAGATGTTCATATCAGCGAGTGTTTGGCTAGAAAACATTGCTGTGACGGCAACTCTTTGTAGCTTTGACCAAAAATAACGTGGACTTGGAAAAAAAAAATTCTATTCAAGCACAATAAAAAAAAACCAGTTTTGAGTTTTTCCATCCAATATTCTACAAATATGTTAATGAATAAACGTCAGTAACACAAATAGTTTGTTCAAGATTCTTTATTATCCCAGAGGGGCTTTTAGTTTCAGTAAGTAGACATATAAAACAAAGAATGGACTTAAGACATTAAAATAAGTCCTCAATATTCATTGAGGAGCCTGGTTGCTGCAGGGATAACTGAGGTTTTCAGTCTGTTCGTTCTCCATCTGGGCAGCAGATACCTGCGTCCAGACGGAGGCAACCTGAACTCCCCATGGAGTGGGTGATCAGGATCTGCCAGAATCAGCCTGGCCTTTTTTTTTACTGTCAATGAATGCAGAGTGAAAATTTGATCCAACCTTCAGCTATACAGAGGGGTCTTTCTCTGAATCCACCAGAAAACTAAAGTCACTGTTGAAAATGCAACAAACTAGCCTCATTTATACTTTATTTCAAAGTAAGATACTTTTCCCACAAACTTGAAAAGAATTGCGTAGTTTAGTGTTTTTAATTTAATCAAAGAATAAAATGTTTGTTAATCCCATCACATGTTTCTGTTTTATTGTTTG